>JAPTMW010000014.1:27563284-27574545 GCA_029822955.1 Ostorhinchus angustatus | reverse complement strand
AATGAAAAGCTTTATGTACTGTAGAGACTGATACAACATATAAAAGCAGCTTAGTGATCAATGTGCGATCGTCTGTTTAACTAATCCAGAACATTTAGTGGTAATAAGAGCAATGCAATGAAAGCTACTGGACCAAAGCAGCACGATAATCAGTGTTTGAGAGTACCGTAGATTCGTCAGCCTTTTTTTTTGTCTACCTAAAAGGCAACTTAACCCTTCTAGAAAACCACTTGGACCATTTTAACACTGCTGTGTTTTTTGGCATCGATTATATATGTAGATACATCTAAGTTTTGAAAAATATAGATAATATGCATCTTAAATACTGTCACACAAAATATGATAATAGAAAAGGCACAAAAGGTCTCCAGCACTGATAGTAAGAGTGTTTTGACTAAGTACAACTTGAAAGCAAAATGTACAAATACATATATTGAGCCTCGGTAAAAGTAATTATACCTATTGTTCATTTAAATTCCTTTTACTAGAAATTAACTTGTTTGACACTAGTTGTGTATGTAGCTCCATTACTGAGGCTAAACTGACACTATTGTAAAACAACTTCAGTCATCCATTTAAAAAAATCATTATAATCACCATGTTGAGTGTATAATTACACCCCATATCCTTTTCTGTAGGCGTTGCTTGGGATATTAGTTTCATTCAGCATGTATGATTAGCACCGTGGAGCTGAACTGAAAACTCACAGCAATGTATGTGTGTACATGCCAAAGGTGCAGAACACACACACACACGAGCACTTTTATGTATAAATATACAAATAATCATGAGTATGTATGCACATCCATGCACACATACAGCTAAGACCTGAGGATGCCACAGTATTGATACATGAAATGATAAAGATGAAAAAGGATTCTAACTAAAATACATTTTACTAAATCAAAATGTTTTTTTTTTTTAATCCTGTATAAATGAAATAGTCTTAAAGAATTAACGTGGTTGCAGAATGGACACGTACATCATTAATTGTAAAGGCACTTTTTAGATATAAATCTTGATTTACGGTTATGTTTTCCAGGTTGATAAGGTTTTTTTGTTTTTATATATTAACATTACATAGAAAATAAAATGGGAGAGCAATATTTTTTTAGTGGCAAGTCCACATAATCTTTTATAAAAAGGTTTTCATGGCCAAAAAAGACCTGCTTAAGTTACCAATGTAGGATGTAGGTAAACACTTAATTTTGCCCTTTGCCTGCGTGCAAACCTTGAAGTATACGTAACTCACTTAAAGGCAGTGAAATATTCAAAATATTTTTGCAAGTGGCTTCAATCTTTCACCTTTTGATGCAGGAACATTAGATAAAATGTTAAACTTTGTTAATTCAACAAAAACAAAATCCACTGTGACATTTAGAGAGCCAAATAATTACAAATAAAATACATGAAGACAAGCATTTAAAGTCTTTAAAGCCACAAAATGGAATCAGGTGCTTGTTGGATATCTCTCTGAGGGCTGTCGTTACACCATGAACTGGGTGTAGCCCTCAGCGCCTGTGACAATCACATCCATCCAGATCCTCATAGCTTCAGGGGAGGGAGCCACCATGTAGTAAACCCTGTCATGAGTCTTTACACTGAAGGTCAGTGACGGGTTTGGGCTCTGAAAGACAGAAAGAAGAGTAGACAATAGAATGGTGATTAAGGAAAACAATAGTGAATACACTGTTGGGTCTATTATACGCACACAAACACACAAACCTTATGCGCATTCTTCAAGTGATCATAATAAACTTCTTCAATAGCTTGAAAGTAGATGACTCCTTTCAGCTTGGCTTCATGTTTATCTGCATTCACACAAACGAAATTGTTATATACAAGGACATGAATGAACCTAAACTACATAAATAAAACATGGGATAAAGAAAAATGTGTGTGTTAGAGACTCCGTGTGTATCTTTTTGTTCATGCACACCTCCTGACCTACCTGCAAAGTAGGAGAGTGTACGTCGGTTACGGTCAAACACGAACCAGCGTTTCTTCCACGTTTTGATCTTGCCTCCCATCTTGACGAGGTACCCTCTGCAGGTCTTCTCAGAGATGGACAAGTGGAAGCATGTGTCTGTGCTGTGGCCCGCTGACTCGATGTGCGCACGCAAGTCAAAGTCATCCTTTCGCACCGGCAAGTACCGAGTTAGAGGCCGGGACTGCAAGAAAAAGAGTTGAGGGAACAGGAATTCAGCACTAATGCGTGTTTGTAATTGTTCCTTTTGTGTTTATTGAATTCAAACAAGTCATACAGATGCCCATCATATATTAAATAGCTCAAGTATGGAATTCTTTCTTCCACTGCCAACATCTGATGGTCCAAAAAAGGAGAACACATGCTGATGAACAAAGCTTATACTAAGAACTGTCAGCAGGAATGTAATTGAAACCATACACAAGGGGGAAATATGCAGCAAGTGGAAAGAAGCAATTGTAAAAAAAAAAAAAAAAAAGGAACATACATTTAACCTCTATCAGGTAAAATGGCATTCAACAAGAATGGAGAAGATAATATTCTGTATCCTATAGCAGACTATACTCACATTTAAAGGGGTCATATTTTATTTTATTTTTATATTTACTAAACCCACTTTTATTAGGCTTTGGTTTATTTATTTGTGTATTTGGATCCTAACAGTTCAAAAAGTTTGAATTTGAACCCTCCAGGTGCTGCAAAGCTATCTTTAAATTCATTTTGGCAAAAATTGAGTGGATTTCTACAACCTGTTTTAATTCCTGCTCGATTTGTTGCGTCTATAACTAGTTACGTCACAAAATTGCACATATAAGGTCAAGACTTCCAACGAACTTTTCTCAGAGTACGACATAATTGTTTGTCAACAGCGGCGGTTGTAGTCCATACTGAAAGTACGTCCAAACTGCGAGCTGATTACCTAAAATCTTCAGTTGTTGGTTGAACGGGACAGAGCAACACAGCCAACAAACTGGAAGGGGTGGGGCTTGAACTGGCTCATTTGCATTTAAAGGGCCAACGCTAAAAACAACCTTTCTGGTGTCATTACTCAGAAATAAGGGTTGAAGATGGACCTGTGGAGTTGAATTAATGAAGAATTCAGAACCACGTATAGTATTTACAGTTTATGTAGACCACAGGGAAATGTTTTAAAATCCATAATTCCATTAAAAAAAAAGCAAAATATCACTCCTTTAAGACACTCTTTTTTGATCATGATTGGATGACATTATGAATGATCGTCCATGGGCGTGTGTTGTGTTTTCCTTTTACCTGTGCCCTTTGTTTTTCTCGCAGCTTCACTTCACGGTCAATGAGTTTCTGTCGTCTACTCGTCTCCTCCTGAAGCCTTTTCTCCAGCTCCTCCCTCCTTTTCCTCTCCTCCTCTAGAGCCTGCTTTCGCACTTCCATCTCTAGCTCCTGGGAAATAATCAAAACATTACAATAGTTTAGAACATTTGGCATTTATAGTAGTGCCTCTGAATTTTTATTTATTTATGTATTTTTTACTGCGGCTCTGATTGTTTGCTGTAGTTAACCTTGTGTTCGAGGAGGCGGTGCTTCTCTGCTTGAGCCTCTCGCAGCAGACGTTCCATCTCTTCGAGCTTGGCCACATTTGACGTGCTGGCACTGGATCACACAATCACAGATAACACATAATATATATCAGAAACAGACAGAGAATAACATTGTTCTGCATACTCTTGGTGTACTGTACAAGAGGCAACACATTAACTCTCATGCAGCTACAGAATAGAGGAAACAATCCATCCTGACAATTTTTTTAACGTTATTTTATCATTATATTTTTAATAGAACTATACAAAAGCAGATATATCCAAGCTCATTTTCCTTTATATAACTTATAATATAATAACCATAGACAAATATAAAGCAAAATTTGTATCATGAAAGAATAAAAATCGACAAGGATAAGATAAATACATATATTAAAAAAATGCAAAACACACATTTAGTTTAATCCTATTGACATGGCTCAGATAACAGTCTGGTAAATACAGGTCAATGACAATTCAGTGTCACAGCTGTGGATCTACAATGCCTTGCTTTGTACAAGCGAGACTGCAGATATAACATTAGTTTAACGCTGATTTAGTGTAATAATGTGAGATAAAACTCAAGCAAGCCATCTGATGACTTTAATTTCGAACAGCAAATTTAGTGGTACTCCAGACCTTTCAGACTGCACAAGGTCGACACATGACATGGATTTGTAACAAGCACAACTGGGATATGTACTGTCCGCACGTCTGTCCGTTTGAGGCTTCGTCATATTAAACACTATTTTTTCTTTCTAATTTTTGTTCTGTGACTTAAATACATTGCTAACACACAATCACACACAAACAAACCCTTTCTAATCCAGAGCCAGAGGGAAATGGATACCCACGTTGATGTGTGATGATGTCACAACATTGTTAGGACGAATGGTACACATTAGACTCAGCCTAAACAAACCAGGATGGAGGGAATGAGAAATAGAGCACACGCCAAGTACAAAAAGACAGGCGGAATTAGGGAAGAATGTATGGAGAGAATATGAAAAAAAGACAGAAAAGGCTTTCCCACTCGCTCTTATTCTTTCTGCTAGTGTCTAACCTATCAGATCACACTCAATTATTTTTTGTATTTAACACCAACATAGTGGTATTTTGTTGAATGTCAGTATTAATGGAAGGCTATCTAGTTAGATCACTAATCATATTTCACTTCAATGCATAATCTAATCACATTTTTTAATTCTGCAAAACAGCAATCTGGTAATAAATGATATCCACACATCCAACATATTTCCCTTTCAGCAGTTGATACTCAGAGGAACATTTATTCATCCCAGCTTTAGCGTTAACTCAACATCCATCCATCCCATCTTCCCTGTCCTCTTTTCATAGCCTTTTCTTACCTTAGCTGATGAGGAGGAATAGCACTCATTTTCATTGTAGAGTATCCCAGTTGTTTATTATTTTAAATCTGAACTAAATGAGAAGACACAAATCACGTTCTTCATTTGTATAAACAAACTTCTTGTTTATCCAGTGCAGATCCAGATGCCACATTTGTTCCAATCTAAGCCAGTACAACACAATCCAAATGGAGCCATACTGAGGATCACAGACGCAGCCCGTTCCAGGAAAACTTACAATGCAGAGAGGTCAATCTGCAAATGGTTTGAAATTGTGCAAAACCTATCTGCAGAACCAAGACCATACCATTCAGAGAGAGAAGAGAGGGGGAGGCAAACGACAGATGCAACCACTGTAAAAAGGAAAAAAGAAAGCAGGCACACATGGTTTTAGTCCAGATGGGGGGCTGGACCCCCAAATGTACCTCCACACTCATACCGGTTCAGTCAGTTTGCCGGATCCTGCTGGGGTTGATTGTGAATACACACTCACTCACATTCACACATGCACACTCTGCTTATGTTCTCAGTCTTCCGTAACCTGACCCCTACAGCACTAATCAAGAGTCTCCCCTTAACTCATATAACACACACAGTTCTACACAATCTATTCTCCAAGGAGAACCATGAAAGGCGGGAAACTTTCCTTTGCCGATCCACACACTTTTTGCATTACCCAGGTTCTCTTTTTTTGTTATTCACCCCCCATTTCCCTCTCACAGTCCATGTTTCATATTATGAAAACAAAGGGACATTCTAGGTTTGTTTTCAATTTTTAGATTTTCTATATGTGGTCTTGGCAGACTTTTCTGTCATTTGCTCCTCTATTGGTCTGTCATTTTTCTTTCAGTCATTCTTTACAAACCACTAAAGGACAGATGAAAGGAAATTCAATTGCATTCATCAACACATACTTGGCACACACACAGCAAACTAAACAGTGACAAACTGTTGACAGGCTTCAACTTTTTGTTTTTATCACTGCAATTACCATTCCATCGGTGGGTTTTTTTTGTTTTTCCTCAAATCCACCTCAAACTAACCTGGACACATTGTCTGGAGAACAAGCTGAGATGCTGGTTTCAATGGAGTCGTTACTATCCACGCTCATTGTGTCAAAGGCTTGGTTGTCACGGTATCCAAAGCCATCGAGGTAGACATTTGTCTGGGAAGCTGCTCGTGAGCCAGGCTGACCTGCAAACCCAACAAGAGAAAGCAGAGTATCTTAGCCTCTTCAGGATGACTTTCATACGGTACTTACCCTTACATGTTTGTCTACACAAGTCTTGTACCTGTCTGTGTCAAACCCTCTGGGACAACAGCTTCCCCAGATGGTGTCAATTGTGGATCACAATGCCCCGCCACTGTGACACACACTCCAATACGTCCAGTTGAAAAAAATTAAAGTCCCTTAAAAGTTTGACGACATTTGATGAAAAATAACCAAATAAAACATAATGTAAGTTTGACAAAAAGCGGGAAGGAATGCATAGAGCAGTTGAGTTAGCTCAAAAATGCCTGAAACCTAAACTGGATATCCTCAAAACCAGAAGGAGAACTATGCCAGTTTCTTTGGAGAGACACACTCAACCTCTGTGTACAGGAAGAATGAAATCACATACACACAGACACAAATACACAACCTGATACCATCTGCCCATTTCAGCTGCCCCACCCATCTGATGAGCAAGATCAAGAGACCTGAGGGAACGAGGGAGCAGATACGTGTGCCTGAGCCCGGAAAAAACAGCAGCACCATAACATCAAAAACCATGAAAAAAACGCCCAAAATATATCCAAATAGTATACTTTTTCTCAATGTTGGAGAAGGGCTGAATATCATGAAAAAATTAAACCTGCTTTATGCTTCTGGCTGAAAAAGTCATTTAAGAACCAAAACCAAATCTTCTATAAAGACAAAATACACTGGACAAGTTTGCAAAGATGCAGGGCTCAAGCTATAAATTTCTGATTTTAGACATAAAGTGATGAATTTTAAAATAAGCCCACAAGAGAATTTCGGTGGGTGTGCACTTCATTGCGGTTTGGTCATTAGTATATCTGTCTGAGGAGATAATGATGGAATGCACAATAATTAGAGCAGGGAAGTCTACTTTTAGTGCCCAGTATAATGTAGGAGCAACAAAGAGATAAAACGGTAAAGAAACGTGATGTGAGTGAAGAGTGTGCTTAAATATATATGTAAAATATACCTTTGTGCAGACGTCGAGGTTCTGTGTCCTTGTTGGATAAGGAAAAAATTCTGGGGAGAATGCTGCCACAGCTTGTGCTCTGAACCAGGGGCTGATGGGGCTAAAAAAAGCCAAGAGGATAGGAAATACTCAAATCAGTACAACAGTGATGGAGTGTTTCAAAGAGGTAATCTAATCCTGATACACAATTTACAACACAAGTGAATAACAGAGATACAGTAAGTAAAAAAAAATAAGTGACATTAGATGACCTGCAGTAGCTGCTCTGTGAGATGCATACAAACTAAATGAAGTACCTTTGTCGGAAAGCTTCTTCCTAATGTTGCACTTGTGAACTGGGGGCCCATGGTCGGTGTCGTTTTCTTCCTGGGTAATGTGTCACTAAGGTGGGATCCACATTCCTTCTCAAACCTCTTCCTCTCCTCAAGCAAACGGAAATGCTGATCAAACACACGAGAGAAGCGGTGTTAATGGTCGAGTGACTGCCCATCATTATTTTCTTTTAAATCCAAATCTGTTTAATGTAATTTCTAAGGTTGTCCTTGAGTTTTATGAGAAAACATTTTTGTGCTTTGGTGCCATCTGGTGGTACTTCAAAACTGCCATAACAATAAAAAGCGCAACTGACTATACATACACGCAGACACACACATTACCTGCCTGTGTCGGTGATGGTGTTTTTTGAGAGGAAGAGGAGGTGGGGGGGAGTCAGGGAGGGGAGAGGGGTCTCGATAAGTCACCATGATCTCCGGCCAGTGCACAGAGGGTGTTTTGGGGAGGGGGCGGGGATTAAGATTGGAGGAGTCAGAGGAGGAAGAAGAGGAGTGACAGTCGGCAGGTGAGGAAGAATGACAGAGCTTTGGAAAGAAGAAAGGATCACTGTCAGAAAGAAAACAGTGTAAAAGACAGAGGGGAAAAGTGGGGAATATCAACACTTTCATACACTTCACATAATCTACTTATGCATAGCTGGCAAAACTTGTGGGTTTCCACCACTACACACACCTCATCCTCCGTTGGTTTGAGGGTCTCATCATCAGGGGAGGGGTTTGCCTCGGAGTCAGGAGAGGCATTGGTGAGAGCAGGGGCAAGGGCGGGTTTAGGGTCTCCCCCAAGCTGTGAGTAAAGCTCATTGAGCTCACTGACTGTGACATATCCCTGGAAAAGTGTCATGAGGAACACGGGGGACAAAGAAGGGGGTGAGGCATAGCATGAGGTGAGTCAGCCATATGAGGACATTATTTCAGTGAAAAGCAAATTTGAGATTTAGTTGTTAAAATGAGGCAGATTTTGAAAAAGTCATTATTTGCTGCAGAAACAAGTCACTTGCTATACCATAATAATAATGAAATGAGTGGAGCACAAAACAAAGTGGGCATTCTTAGGTTACTTAAGTGTTAATACACGTGAGAGTTTGAGCTTTGCATTCAACAAATAGGTTAACTTTCTCGAATTTCCACTGTTCCTGAATTGCTGAAAATGATACATGGAATAATAATATGAAAGGGAAAAAATGCAATCAAAGTGACAGCACCGAAGGATAAGCTGGATTTAGGCAGCTGAATATAGAGGAATCACAGCACATAGAAATAGAATTAAGTACCTCAGCATTCTTGAGATAAAGAGAGGAAAGAAGGGGTGAAAGGGCGCAGAAGTTGACTGGAGGAGGAGAAAGTGTGGCAGAGGTGGTGTCAGGGCAGTGACTGCTAAATGACTGGCACACATCAGCCAGAAAGGCTGTGTCCTAAGCAAGCAGAAAAGGAAACCCCAACCATTAAAGACGTGGAAGTCCTGTCCACTTTAGAACTCTAAATGAGGAGGACAGTTTGTGTTTTCTCATCTGACAGTTGTCTATCAAACTCACCTCCCTCAGAGTAAAGCTGCGCCCACCAGTGAGGTCTGCATACTTGCTTTCCAGTGCAGCAAGGTTTTCTTTTTCCTAACAGAAAACGAACACAGGAAATGTAAAACTGTGATAAACAAAGCTACCACTTCCTGTGGGGATTTCTGGTCATATATATACAAAAGCCACCTACATTTGTAAACATACAGTGCATACAAACAGATGTCCTCATACCCTTTGCAGCATTGCTTCTAGGTTGCTTCTTTCCTTCAAGAAGCTCTCCTTCTCTCGCTGAGCCTGCTGGGTAATCTGTGTCGCCTGCTTCTTCAAAGTTAAAAGTCGCTCCTGGAGAAAGATGAAAACTGTAATGTGCTGCCAACATCAATTGAAAGGTGGATTTCAATCATCAAGCATTTACATACAAAAAAATTACATTTCAGAAGACAAATTATTATCATTCCAAAAAAAGGTCAAATTACTTTGGTACAGATTTTATACACAGATAGCCATTAACCTTGCGTGTGACAGTGCTTCGCTGGTAGTCTGCTATTTCCCGTAGAAGCTCCTGTGTTTTAGTCTCCTTCTCTTCATCCTGCCTGCTTTCACTTTCCAGCTGCTGGAACTCAAGATCCTCAAAACGTTTTGTCTCTGTCTCAAGCACCTCACAGTCCTGGAAAAATGTACATAAAAATGAGGCCAATTTAAGAATATGACCAGGAAAATTACACCTTCAACACAAGATCAAATCACAAAACACAAAATCCAGTGATACATACCCAAAAGAGTGATACTCACAAAATAATCACAGTTATATGCATGCAAAATCCACTCTAAAAAGCAAACAATCCATATCAAATATTTGATGGAACATTTGATGGACAAATGCCGTGCAAGTGTTCATAAACAACCAGAGAGAAAAAAATCTGAAGGTCTTGTATGCATGTATTCACAAACAAGCGATACAGAGAAACAAGAAGCTGTATTCTAACTAAAAGTACTACAGCACATCCCTTAAAACAAAACTAATTTTGCACATTCTCATCCCACAGTACACCAAGACAGACAAAGCAAACCAGACATATAGATCTCCAATGTTTAATCAACACTTACAACAGTCATGCAGACCACAACACCATGCATAACCACAATCTACAGAACCATGCAATATGTTAAAAAGCATTCCCCAAAATATACATCACTTGAAAGTGTTATCTAACAATCTTTTATAGTTCTTAAATATTTTGGTCTGTGAAAAACACATTGTGAAGCATTTGAACCCCTATGCCCTGATATCAGTGCACTGCTGTCTTACTCTCTTTCTCTTGTACCTAATACAGGCTTCATACAGGCTCAACACTTTGGATGAAACAGAGAGGGTTGCAGATATAGACATGTAGAGTGTTAGACATCCAGTTAGATGAAAAGAAGAGGGAACATGACTGATTTAAACATCAGCGGCAGAGAGTGAGCTCAGGAAGGACAATGTATTTGTAAATGCATGTTGAAAATGATACCATTGCTGTGAACATCTGTTAAAGTAACTGCATTTCCATATGGATTTGATTCCAAATGTGTGTGAACTCACAGTATGTGGAAATATTCTGGTATCTTTCAATTTGTGTATGCATGTACAACTGGTACATTTTCCAGTCCCACCTTCATTATTTTTGTGGTTTCGGTTTACCTATGAAGTGTGATTTGTGCTTTATGGATTTGTGAATTTATAAATGCAAGGTATGTATTTTTCTGTGCATGCTATGTGTGGAAAGAGTGAGTGTGCTTGTGTACTGACCCTGGCTAGCTGCTCCTGCAGGGGCTCCTTGGTGGCCTCAGGGCAGCTGTCCAGCTGGGAGCGCTGCTCACACACAATCTGAGCCAACCTCTCTACTCTGCCCCTTTCTGCCTGCAGCAACTCGCATGCCTGACACACACAAACAGACATGTACGCATACACATATGTGCGTATATGCCCACACAAACACACAGATGCACACATTGTTTATGTGTACATATGAACACAGACACACACACACACCAGACAGAGAGATGATGGCAGCGTTAGTGGGAGTGGGGAGTCACAGTTAGTCACTACTGCGACTGGGTCAGCAGGATTAGCCTACTGGGATGGGAGGGAAGGAGGGAAAGCTGCAGAAAACTATCACTGGAATTAAGTAGAAATTAAAGCAGAAGATTGGTAAGGAAAGTGTCAATGTTTTTCAGTCTCATGCCTTATTCTCTGTCAAAAAAAGCTTTGGAATAGATTGATGGAAGCAATGAGAATGGGTAAGAAGGTAA
>JAPTMW010000014.1:27407643-27418425 GCA_029822955.1 Ostorhinchus angustatus | reverse complement strand
CATCCACTTTGTCATTTTTTCAGTTGACAGCTGTAATGCACCTACCTAAGCACCAACCGACCCATCACCCCCACCCACCCCACCCTGGACTAAATCCTGTGCGTGCCAAGTGTGCCTCTCCATGCTGTTGCAAGCTGTGTCTTTGTATCAGCATTACTAAGGATTTAGGAAAGAACTTGGGGACGCCAGTGCACTTGATCTGTTACGGAAACACATGTGGATGGTCCATGTGGCAAAGAGACACCGCTGACTTTTGTTTACATCTCTTCAGATGCCGTGAGCAACAATGAGGATCTATTAAAACCACATTGTCGATACATGCAAATGTCTGGCATGAATCGGGGAGGATATTTTCAATACCTACTTTGTGTTTGTTTTTTACCCCATCCCTTTTTTGTAAATGATTCCCATGTCTGGCCCCACATAAAGCACTGGAACTACTTTTCTGTTGAAAACCTTAACTGCACAGTACTATTTAAGGGCATTTAGTGGTTTGTGGCAACTGACTCTAAATTGCAAAAACATTTGCACGGCAATACTCTCTCGCCTCGGAAAGTAGTTTCTAGATCAGGGTTTTATTGTGTTTGTTGATGACTGCCGTCTTTTTATGTGTTTTGCTCCATTGCTTCACTCCCTGCCCATTTTGGGGGGAAAAAACAAAGGGAGAGAGAAAAAAAAACATTCCACTTGTTAATTCGCTGATCTCACCAACAATCGATTGAGATGAGTTTGTCACTGTTGCGGCAGATTGAATGGCCTAAAAAAGAACATGGAGGCAGTAAAAGCAAAGAGAGTTTAATCTGAAGTTGTGAATGACAATATTGATTTGCCTTTTCTTTTTTGACAGGGCAGGATAGTGACTCAGGATCAAAGATAATGGCGGCTGTAACTGTCACAACAAGGGTTTTTTCCTCTATATTTCTTTCTCCTTCACTTTTTTTTCACTTTGTAAGTGCTTTTTCTGTTGTGATGTGAGTTATTCTTGATAACACACTTTTTTTCTTTTGTGGACAACAGCAACAGATTTAAGATAGAGACAATTCTTTTTACACATTAAAATACCAGTTAAAATTCCACTTAATGACCTATAAAACAGCATATAGCTGTGTGTGATTGAGTGGAAAACAAAAAAAAAAACATCTATTTGAATGAACTGTACATTTGCTCTGTAGTCTTACTGCAGATCTGTGCCAAATATACCACAGTAATTACCAAACATTGAGCATAATCACAATCTAAGTTAACAGACGTTAACTTTAATTCTAATGCATAATGCAAGAGCTGAAGCAGAGCAGAGCCATAGTGCCGCCTGTAACAGAAGGAGGCTCATCTCTCTGAGAGAGAGTGGAGGTATTTGCCTTTAGAGGGCCTTGTGGACACATTAAGGCCTATTTGCATGTCCATAATGCGAGCAGAGAACCCCATCCCTGCACTTAGGATCAGTTGAACCGTAGGTTTAAATATTGTGGAGAAGCAGAGCAGTGAACGCTGCCTGACTCTTTTACAGAACAAGTAATGACTCCCTACAGTAGCTTGTTTTGGATGATTTAAAACAACACTATGCTAACTGTTGTAAGACTTATATTATTATACCATTATACGGTGATAATAGTTTAGAAACATGCAAAAATATTTAACACTACCATGTTGTTGGGGATAATTTTTGCTATAAGTCTTTTGCAGCAAGAGTAAAGTATAAGACTAACCTGTGATGTGCTTCATTGACCTCAGCATGGAATCTCTGACTCTTGTTTATACAATTATGTAAAACCGTGGCTATTCTTGACCATTTGCAGAGCCCCTCCTTTGTCACTTTTTAGAAAAATGTTACTTCTTTTTCTTTTGTCCAGAGCACTACAATTAAAGGCCACGGCTCTGAATAACAAAACAGAGGGCCCATCCTTGCGAGGTAGCCTTAGGTTGTGTTTACACTCCAGGACTTCAAAGACATTGCTGAACCTTTCCAAGCCCCTCCTGCTCAGGTAGTAATCCCAAAGAATAATCTTTTTAAAAACTGTAAAACCCATTAGAAGGACACCATCTAAATCCTCACAGAAAAAAGAGAGTTGGAGAGAGTAAAAAAAAAGTTGACTTTGTGGGCCTCTAAACTTTGACAGACACCTATCAAATGGATTTATAAACAGGCTGGAAAAGGAAAGATTTTATGTTTACTTTAAAAATTTCCTGGCATATATTTGCAATAATTGGCTGACTGGATGGATGGTTGCTTCCTGCGCAAACATGTTATAGGTGGTTTAAACAACATAATGTGTGTTTAAAGAAGAGATGCAATGGTGTTAATTTGGCCTAACTGACTCTAAAACAACAGCTAAGCCAGTAAAATAAACAAATCTACTTAGCTTTCCTGCCTCTGGGGTAATTCAAAACATAATTCAAACTCACATAAATATTCTAAAACATTTACCAACACCCTATGCATATAAGCTTGAAATATTGCTGTTGTTAACCTCCACCAAGGATGTAATGCAAACGGCTGCATCTGTTGGTTTGTTTGTTAGTCTGTTAGTCAGCAGGATTTTGCAAAAACATATTTTTTCTAGCATTTGATTGAATTACATCAGTATGTGCAAGTGGGAAAATGATCATCCTTGACTCATGAGTTTCTCTAGAGTTCATAAATTCCTGGCAATAGCTGGACAAATCACCATAAATGTGGTGTATCTGCTATTTTTTTTTTATTTTATTCATTATTGTATTTAATAAATGAGTTATGAATTCAATGAAAGAATTAATGACATATTTCATTAGTTATGGATAGAAAAGAATGGACATTTCATTCTGTGACAGTTTATAATACTAAAAAAAAATGTGTTCATGCTGTTTCATTACGGACTAAAATGGACAACAGTCTGAAAACAATGCCATCCTCTTGATATCCTTCTTGCCACTTTTACTCATTTTATTCTCTATCAAGCTTTTTTTTCCCAAGCTTTGATATTTTTCTTTCCTTTTCTGCTTTCACGTCTTTTGTCATCCTCCCTCTCACACACACACACACACACCGAACCTCACCTTTACTACACATTCACCAGCCATCACAGCACAGACAAAATGTACTGTACACACACATACACACACACAGACACTGTCCAATCATCCACTCCCCATGTAGCGAGAAACTTTCTAAAAGCCATAAATCCCTGAGTGAAAAAAAAAATATTCCATTTCTACGGCCCCTTACTGTGTACCTTCCCCTGGCCCCAGCTCTGCCATGGCATATCACAATCAATTCCATAAGCTAAACTGGGCTGTAAGGGGCTGTATGAAGGTCAGACAGCCCACTTTGACTGCCATCTGAGCGTGAAGCACTTACCCTCCACACCATGTCGAAGCTAGCTGCCAAGCGAAACCTTAATATACCACCTTCCAGCACTTCAACTCTCTCATAGGGTTCAACCAACAGCAGTCTTTGAATTGCAGATCTGGAAAGCAGATACTTTCTGCATTTACACATTGATTTTCATTCTGTGCGTCATTAAATTTGACCCTTTAAATGCCAAACAATTAACATGATCCGGCAGATTTTTACACTCATCAGTGTGAAACACCTCACTCTATAGTAGACTAATGAAATGATTTTAGGTAGGTTGGCAGCTGCTTAAGGCAGGGTGACCCACCCCATTTATTCAACAGTAAGGGAAACCCTGAGATACATTATTGCCTTTAGATGAGGAATTAATTTACAAAAGACATTGTTGAATAATAAATGACTTGATAAAACGAGGAGAGATTACATTTTATTGCAGGTTTTCTAACTTGCAGCTCTGGTTAGGAACAAAACTAAATATCATCAGACAACTTTCAGTGAGATCTCAGGTTTTCTTTCTTCTTTTTTTTTTCCCTGTTTCAAACCACCTGTCAGACTCTATACTCCCTTTTTATCTCTCAGCCTGACTACCATGAAAAAATATGGGGGTTAGTGATGAAGAAAAGCACTGTTTCCATCTATGTTCTTGATTAAACCGGGCCACAGAGAAAGAAAAGGAGACGGAGAGTATTTTATTTAATGAGCGTGACGAACGCAAAGGTGTTCTCGTAAATCATCACATGGTTTACAAACTCAATAAGTAAGGGCTTCCTGCCTCAGCAAGGCAGGCCAGCGCACACCTAAATTATTAACGAAGCTGGGGGCCCCCAGAGGCACAACTTTGATGATGTTATAAACAGGGGAGAGGACAAGGTGCCTTCTCAGCAAAAGATTATAGGACCTCCCACCTCCCCCAAATCCCCGACCCCCATGCACTTACTCCTAATTACCCACCTCCAATGGAGAGAATGAGAGATAGAGACGGAGGGGAGGGAGCATCTAAATAAACTTGACACATTCCTTTCCTCCATATTGCTCCATAGACTGAGACTGTACAATAAGCTGCCAGCTGCACATGCAAGTGGATGACAAAAGTCAAACTTTCTGCAGTCGTAATAAGGAATAAAAACAGCATCTACATCATTTTATTTCATTTTTTTTTACAAATCTGTATATATTTGTAAATCATGAATATGCTAATAATGAGTGTGTTCATGCAAATTGCAGTCTGTTCAGGCACCCAAGATGATCACACCAAGTTCCTCTGCCAGAATTCTTTTCCCCCTCATAGGATAAATTTGTCTCTGGGCAATACTCCATTTTTAAATCCAAATTCATCAAGCTTTGATAATAGCTGATGCAGCGTTTCATCGGGTTAGGTCGGGGAGAATGGTGGATGAGCATAGGGAGAGAACTGTAGGTGTAGATAGAGGTGGAAAAAACTGTTGGTCAGGGAATAAGCTGACCAATGTGGGATACTGAGATAATGGGAAAAAATAAGTGTACTGCCAATGAGAGACAGGGATACGACAGAGACGGAAACAACACAACACAGAGAGAATTACTAATATTCACAATGATTAACAGTCTTTTTTTTTTTTTACATGAAAATATACACTACAGAGATTCTTGAAATCCATATGAACAAGAACGCTATAGACACTGATACAGAGAGGAAGAAAAAAAAGTATGAAATGTACATTCATACCCTGACACAGGCAAACTTATGAAATAAAATGATCTGCAGCCATTAGTTTAATATATTCTCTAAATATGGCTACCATTTTTGTAGGCCTGGTTCTACTGTGCTGTTAGTAAACTGAAAACTGAACGACAAAATCTCTGGTGAGAGCGAGATAAAGAGGTGTGATTTCCCCAGTGCAAATATGCTCCAAATTAAAAACCAAAAAGAGGTCCCCAAAGTCTTCGCTCTAAATCTGAGAACAAGTCAGATGAATTTGTCATTAAGCAGATCATATCTGTAGTGATTTCAATAGATTGTTGGCCGTAATAAAGTCCCATATCACGCTTGTGTTTTGATAATGATCTATTTTTGTGAGAGAAGAAGCACAGAAAACATGTCACAGAAAGAAATCTCTCTTCTTTGTCCCTCTTTAAGTTCCTGTGTCGTTTTACAGACTTGGTTTCCTGTAACAACCGGATGCAACAAGTAAAAGTAGACCACGCATACAGAAAAACAGTGACTGAACATATGGAGACACCAAAACACGGTAGGACCAGAGATGCTTCTGCTCATTTCAATGCAACAACAGCAAAGACTCAAACCCCGCTACCATTTCCTTTTTTGTGTCCTCCATCTGTAGGAGTGTGGGGCAGCAGTCGTAGCTTGACACAAGGCCATCTGTGAGGGGGATTCAACCACGCACCGAGCCTTCAGAATGCACAGAGCGCGCTTTCATATGTTGCCCATCACAGTTGAGCAGAAAATTGAGAAAATCGTGTCAAAGACGGGGAGCTTCCCAACCTCTGGTCTTGAACTGTGGCTGGGAAGGGGAGACGGCTTTGAAGCGACATGGTCATACGCGCAGCCTGATAGCTGCATCGCTCTGGAACGCCAAAAAAATACAGACGCCCCAAGGGGGTTTGGTGGCATACTCAAGTCTCTGTCTTCTTCCTTTCTCTCCTCAATTCTTCTTCAAAATAATTGTAGCCCTTGCATAATGGAATCACATCAGATGGCTGTCGGTGAAGTAAACATCTCACTCTCTTCCTGTCTGTTGTCAGTGTTGTTGAATTTTCTCTGGACAAAACTGCGTGAGCACCATCCCTTTCTGTGGTTATGTGCTTTAATACTAATACACTAAGGAGTTGGTTTCTGTCTATGAGGAAGTACAGTATATGGGGTGTGAACATATTGATCTAAATATTGTGGAATTAATGCAGCTTGTAGAGATAGAGTAAATGGAAAGGTTTGACCAAAAGGGGGTAAAACATCCAAAATCACAATTGTTAATCATGAACACATTTCTGTTTTTTTTTAGTTCAGGAGTCATGATTAGCTTAAGATGAGCATCTTCGACTCATGACACAAAATCTGACAACAATAAGTTATCTGTTTGAACTCCAAAAAGAGGCCTATGACAGAGATGCCGAAGTATGCACTCTGAAAGGGAAGTGATGTCACCGCTGTCTCCTAAAACTGTATCTGTTGAAATTAAATTAGATCTACGGCGCCCTGGCACATTCAATTACCCGAAATACCCCCACCCAAAATACCACCAAGGACGCGGCCACGATGTGACATCTGCAAAGATAAATGGAGTACTAACAATGTCTCAAACGCTGAGAGCCAATCGAGCAAAAGGACTTTGTGTCTGGATGAAGTGGCCGATCACCGTCTGAGTGTGAATAGCTATGCATGCCATGGATATGATGATATCATTAAAAAAAAATAAAATGAAAGAAATTAGAATTTGTCACTGGGCTGTTAATAAAAGAGGCAGCTCCATTCATCCAGAACGAAGGGGACAAAACATTTTTTCATAATGACATTATGCATCTTTCTCTTGTAAATACAATCAGACTTACAGTTGTGCTCATAAGTTTACATACCCTAGTAGAATTTGTGATTTTTTGGACATTTTTCAGAGAACATGAATGATAACACAAAAAGGTTTCTTTCACTCATGGCTAGTGGTTTGGTGAAGCCATTTATTATATTAAAAAAATAATTGCTTTTTTTTTTTTTTTTTTTAAAACATACTGAAAACAGAAACTCTTAATGACGCTGATCATAAGTTTACATAACCTAGTTCTTAATCCTCTGTATTGGCCCCGCCCCTTTAACATCAATGACAGATGGAAGTCTTTTGTGGTAGTTGTGGATGAGACACTTTATTTTCTCAGATGGTAAAGCTACCCATTCTTTTTGGCAAAATACCTTAATTTCCTTTCAGATTTGGGGTTTTCTTCATGAACTGCATATTTGACTCCTCCCCAAAGTGGCTCAATGATACTGAGGTCAGGAAACTGAGATGGACACTCCTCCACCCTCACTTTCTTTCTGCTGTAGCCAATGACAGGTCGACTTGGCCTTGTGCTTTTGGTCATTGCCATGTTGAAACATCCAAGATCATCCCATGTGCATTCAGTCAGGGTATGTAAACTTATGAGCACAACTGTATATGGATATGTTTCTTTTTTCTACGTACAAAAAAAAAAATCCTCTTCTAATCTACAAACCTCCAAAAATACACCACCAACATTGGACAGAGTTGAATTTTCTCTCTCTATGATCTTTAGAGGCTGATTTATCGATCAACTTTTGTCATTGTGACTGACTTTTTGCCAGGTATGACACAGAATGTATTGAGTAGGGGTTACAAGTGGGGGCTCCCCTGCCATAATTAGCTTGCTGTCCAGAAGAAAGTTAATATTTCTCAAGCAGAAGTGAAGTTTATTGGTTTCCTGGACAAGCTGTAATGGATAACCCAATGAGGCATGCACTGCACACACACACACGCACAGACACACACACACACAGATGCAAACAGTAGCACACAAATGAAAACACAACCCAACATGTAGCGCTCCCCAGGAGGCCTACAGTCAGACAGACAGTGACACACAAATCTATCCCCATTCCTTACATGACAGACCAGGCTGGCTGAGCAGCTGCCTGATCAATACTCATCAGTGACCCCGTCCACTTGGCCATCACTTAAACCAAAACTGTACAACACAAACTCAGCAAACTGCACATTTCAGTACCTTCAAATGTCTGTCAGAGGTACAGATCATTACATACATGCACTAGTTCCCTGCGAATACAGAGGACATACATATTATTTTCTTTTATGCCTCATTTGTAATAAAATCATAAATATTGTGTGCTTTGCATGGTGGCTTTAGAGTATTGCTTCATATGCATTTTTCACAGGACTAAACTAACAGGGTGTCAAAATACAGTAATCAATGGTTTGCTTGGGTCACTGATCAATTGTCACATATGCCAATCAAAAGCTAATTATTCATATTTTGCAGTTATTGCATAGACAGCCAGGCATGAAACCACAGAACTGTTTATTCAACCACACACTCCATGTGCTTCAACTCAAACTGTGCAAACAAAGCATTGAGTGAAGGGCTTTTCTCTTTTGAGGGCAGTTTTAACTTCCTATATTCCCCTGTTTTTTGTTTTTTTTTGGGAAAATGAGCTCAATCAAATACATTTAATACTCTAATTTATTCTCAGTTTTTGTCCAACAAAATACACCTTTTGTCGTGCAACTGTTTTAATTCAGTTAATTTTTGCATTCCCACACAGAAAATTATTCTTGTGAAAAAGAAGAAAAAAACATTCTCAGATTCTGTTGTACTTTAAAGGAAAACAAATGGTTGATGTTGGAAAAAGCAACAGGCAGCGAGGACCCAGGGAGCCAGCGGTTCCACCACAACAACAACAAACAAATGTTTGCTGATAAATAAAACATATTCAATCAAAGCATAAATGCTAATGAAAAGAGAACCAGCAATCACACGAGCTGAATGTGTGAGCTCTGGCACACAGAACGTGTGAGAGAGAGAGGTGTTAATTGCTCTGCTAATTAGGTCCTGATTGCATTGCTGTTGTTTTGCACTTGCAGGTGATTAAAATTTCAACAGAGCACATTATTTGGCATTGCTAACAGGTGCCAGGCTTGCACAACACTAACACAAGTAAACACTAGCAGTAGCTCACACACTCACAAACATGCATGTGCACACACAAACACATCTACACAAATGTTACTGTGAAAGGTTATTAAGTGCTGCGTTGCATGTTTCACTAATCTCCCATCTCCAAACTGTTGTGCTGGCGTCTCCACTCAAGAGACATAAAATATTTATTTATTTACTCATTTATTTTTAGTGGTGAATCTGATACAATTTGGGGAGACAAATGAACAAAAAAAACATGAGGTTGAAAAAGAAAAAGGGAAAAAAAAAATCAACCACATAGGATTTAACCCTTAAAGACCTAGAGCTATTGTTGTAATGACTTCCAAATGCATTTTTCTCAAGTGATTTCATTATTTTCCTCTCCATTTTTCAGTGAAAAGCAGATTTTTTTTTTTTTTATTTAATTTACTAATCTAAATGCACATAAAAGCTCTTATATGCGGTTATTAAGCAGAGAAAACTGGAGCAAAACTGACTCTTTCAGTCAAATGTATCATTAACAGGACATAAGTGTTTACAACCACTGTTATTTGTCAAACTACATGGATTTTATTGGTGAATCAGTGTTGCAGAGGATGGAGTATCCATGTTCACTATGGAGTCATCTATATGGGCCATTTCTGATGATGATGATGAAGAAAAGCTAAGAAAATGCATTTTATCCAAATTATTTCAATATGATTAATAAATTTGACATTATGGAATATTATAAATCAGTAGATGCTTTTGTTTGGTGGTTGTTTAGGTCGTTGAGTGTCAATGAACATGAGTCTGGATGTGATATCTGTCCTTCTGAACAGTTGTAGCTTTAGTGTTTAGCTGAGCCACGTACCAGGTTCATATTTTATTTGTGCACTTTCGGTTTTTGCAGGGGACAATAAAGACAGTTCCATAATAATAACGTCAGCATACTCAGGGGTCTTAAACTTCAGATCTTCATGAGTCCTCCAGAGCAGCAGAAGTCAGTGAGATTCAGACCCGGGACAAATACAAGCAAAACCCTGATGGGAGAGCTCTCTTCTGGGATGACAATGCCCCCTTCAATAGGTCACGAGGGGGTCACTGAAGGGTTTGAAGAGAACGACAATGATCTGAACCACATGCCATGACCAGTGTCACTCCTTCAAACACTTTTAGAGTCAATGCCAGGGAGCAGTGAAGTTCTAATCACGTACAGTTTAACGGGAGACATTATGTTAGCTTTTGCTGTCATTTATCTCCTCTCTCTTTAGTTTGGAAAGCCTTTTGGGAAATAATTAATGGCCCAAGCCCACAATTTGTAGCAGGAGCATGTGTTCATTATGGTATTTTAATCAAAGTAACATTAAGTAATTAAATAAGACAAATAATGTACAGTGATACAAAGAAAGCAACTCATCTGATAAATCCTATTAGAATTAAAACAGAATAGTCTGTAGGATCATTAATGACTGTTTGGATGGATTATCGGCAAATCAGATTGAGAACTGCTGTTGGAGGTACTGGTGAAGTGACAGCAATTGGAGAGTTTGTGATCTGCTGTGTTCCATAACGGCTGTCCAACTGAAATAAATGTGTGTGTGTGTGTGTGTGTGTGTCCCTTTATTGACGCGGGCCTGGGAAAATCTGCATCTGTTAGGGGAATAAGATCTGGGCTGTCAGAGTCACAGGCCAGTGTTTGTTTATCTATCTATCTATCTATCTATCTATCTATCTATCTATCTATCTATCTATCTATCTATCTATCTGCTTTTTAATGTATAATAAACAAATTGAATGCCCATATCCAACTG
>JAPTMW010000014.1:27288769-27300567 GCA_029822955.1 Ostorhinchus angustatus | reverse complement strand
AATGCATCCATAGGAAACTCAGACATTTAAATTCACAATGTCTGTGTAGTAAAGTAAGTACAGAGTACGTTTTTTATGTTAGTTATGATAGTGAAGACAGAGTTGACTTTCAAGAGTGACAGAATGTATCATTAACTGAGAAAAGTTAAGGAATCATATGTAAATATGAATACATTAGATGTGCGCTTTCACATATTGCAAGAAAAAAACATTTCCACGGTACGTGTAAAGTGACACCAAATTCTCACAGTATCATAGCAACGCTAGCATAAGATCTCAACAGAGACTCTGGGGTAATCTGTGAGTCACTGACCTTCGATCCCTCTGTAACTTTGGACCAGTCATCAGGCAATTAGGGGCCTAGGTGAGCAAGAAGCAGCCATCTCAGCCTCAGCATCTCACCGGTAACACAGTGATGGGGTCTTGACAGTGTTGCAACCCTCAGGCTTTTCTCTTTCCTTAGCCTGTTTATGTGTGTAAACCTGAAAAAAGAGGTGCGTTGAGTTATATACTTGTGAGGAACAGTCATTTGTATGTGTACCCTGGAAAATATTTGTGCATGTATGCAAGTGTCTACATATTAATATCTTTGTTGGTATCCCTTTCGATGTGTGGGTGCATCCATGCAGTGTAAGCAGTGGATGAGTGCGTGTGTGTGTGCGTGCGTGTGTGTGTGTGTGTGTGTGTGTGTGTGTGTGTATGAGTCCGAGCACAGCTCAGAGCAGAGGGGATAACAAGGAGTTTGTTGTTGGCCTTGAGTGCCCGGAGAGGCTGGAGTTGTGGCAGTTCTAGCTCTCTGAGTTCACGGACATAGCCCTTAGCTGTCGAAGCTGTCGATGCTGCCTCCGCACTCATTCTGGTTCCACAGCGTCTGCGCCTTAGCAAGTGGGGCCTAGTGGAAAGCAGTGTGTGTATGTGTGTGTAGTGTAAGACAGCATCCTAATCCACGTTGCTCCATGTCTATGAATCCATAGATGCTATTGTTATAACAATTATATATTGTATGTGCTGAAGTTTACAGAGTATGTGTGTGTTTTTTGTGTAAAAGCAGCTGGCCATGGGCTGCTTTGTTCTGTCGACTGCCTTCACAGCCACACACACAAAAACTTTGATGATATATAGTTGCACTTCAACTAGAAACTTTGTAGTTACCTAAACCATAGAGCCTGCTTTAACAATTCAGTCAGACTATTTTTGATGTTTTGGATAAATGCAAAAGTTCTGATTTACATTTTATAAAGTATTTGACACAAAAATATCTCTAACTCTGTGCCTATTTGTAGGAGTGATTTCTATTCATTTTGTATTTTCTTTTCTACATTTTCATATTTAAATCCAAATGGCAGAGTTTTATTTGCCACTTTTTACTTTTAATTGCTACAGATTGTAAAAAAAATAAAAAATCTTTTCCTCAAGTGCGGACATTCAGATAATATTACTATAAAGACGATATTTGACCAATGTGAGATTATTGGAATTTTAAAGCTGACACAAAAGCGTTTACAGTTATGTAATGGCATGAAAATGCAGAACTATGAAGAGAACAAATATAACCTTATTACCTTGTAACTGTAGGCACTCCAAATGTTTACTAGCAATACGGTGGTAATTAAAAACTACATCTGTGTTAGGATGAAATCTGATTTCAGACTCCCATAAAAATAGCAGTGAGCAGACTATTCCTGCCATTTAAGTACATTTAAGCTGTCAGAGGGATTTTAGATGTGTTGCCTATATTTAAGTTATTATTACCGATATATTTAATCCTGCAGCAAGAGAAAAATTATATCATCGCAGAGGTTTCCATATGTATTATATAGATGTGACTGGTTCCACAGGGGAAAAAGTTTCACATAGTGAGATTTTTACATGTATCAAGCTAAGGTTTACTTAATTACAACCTCGAGGCAACGCAGGAACCCTTTTTTAAATTCTGTGAATGTTAATATGCTAAATAATGCAGATCTTCGACTCTTCAAGCATGAGACACACATCTGGCGGCTTACCATTTAAATTACAGCAAAAAAAAAAAGAAAAAAGTCAGACAGATAGAGAGAGAAAAGAGGGTGAGGATGAAAAAACACTTCAAAAGTAATTTTCCAAAGAAGAGAAGAATTGGAAAATGTATTACAACCAAATTTAATTTCTTTTCCGATTTTTCATCATTTCTAATTGCATACATTAGAGCACCGAGGCTGCGAAGGTTGAGCTCTGAGATAGCGGGAGACAGAGATGACTGTGCAGCTGAAGCCATAAGTTAACACTCCTACCTCTCTTTGTTGCTTTTGCAAGTCTCCAGATAGTACAGCAAAACATCTACACTACCTGCCTCAGAGTAGAAAAACAAGACAAAAGCAACACTCACAGCGTGCTCAGAAATGCAAAGAGAATTTCATTTGATTTCTTGGTACAGTCCAAACATTACTTTTTAAAAACATTTATTCTGCTTGAATTCTGCTTTCTGTTGTAGAAAAAAAAAAAAATTTGAATTGAATTTTTCCCATATTTTAAGCACAATTTGAAATTCATTTTGCAAAATTATAATTTTGGTTTTTGTGGAATGAGTAATGTTATTTTATTTTTTTTAATTTAAGAAATTAAATTGTTGTTTTGCCCTCACATTTTTCATTAAGCACTTTTATATTTTGTCCTGTTCTGTTTTTTATCAGATTATTAGTTGGATTTTGTGATGTAAATATTTCTGGAACTGTTGTTGATCCACACTCTAATTGCTACATGTGGTTTGCAAATGAAAACAAACATGTACCTTTTTTCCACACTCAATGCACATTATTTCTCTTTCTGGGATGCAGGGAAGAATGGCTCCTCAGGAGCCATTTCAGGAAACACAGGAGAGAAGAGTGATCCATGCAGAGAGAAAGCAGAGGGTGGGATCCAGTACAAGGTAACAGTGATTTAAGGGGAAGTATTCCCACCCTTGAAATGAGCACCCTCTCCGCTTTCCCCTTCTCTTCCCGCCTCTCTCTGCACCCCACACACACCTCCCCTGCTTATTATCTGAGATTTGTCAAAATACATTTCACACTAACAGGTATTTTTCAGCCTTCAAAGCCAGTTTTGATCTGCTTGACAAGCCAAAGCAGCTCAAATTCTGTGAAATCAGCAATGCCAGCCAGGCCTCCTTTTTTTCTCTATGCCGCTCTAAACACGCCTCTTCCTGTGCTACAGAGGACTTAAGCTAAATTAATCAAAGCCTGCATGTTACCTGCCATACTTTGAAGTGGTAATTGCAAAATGACTCTGTGTGCTGATCTGGCATTGCTGCCTCCTGGTCCGCCCCTGCCATTGTGCCTCTGCTGCGGCCTTTTGTTGTGATGTTATTGTTGAGGTAGTTAGAAGCCTATGTACATCAAGCCTCCATCTCTCACACACATGTACACACTCCCCTCCCGCCTGCCTGCTCTGTCTCTCCAAGTCTTTAGTCTTACTAACCTTCTGATGTATAAGAGGCTCTTCAGACTACCATTAATCAGTGATGACCTGTTAAATAAATGAGTTTGTTAATATGAGGTTTTATTTCTCCGCAGCCTCTGTAGGCTGTTTTTTTTCTTCTCCTTTTGGCCTTATCTTTAAAACCTTGCTAACTCTGTCAAATGTCGTGGCGTGGAACCCAGTTGTCTAATGATTAAGTGGAGTGATCTCCAACCTGCCCCAGCCTGGGAGCGCTAGGGATCAGATTTCAACCCTTCAACCTGCGGTGCAGGCCTAATTAAAATGAATTTTCTCCAGGCGACCACTTTGCCCACAGGGCAGGAATTCAGCTATATACGGAATCCACTCTTAAGGTATTGCATTAAATTTATTGTGGGGAGACACCAGAGAACATTGTGGTTTATATATCTACTGCATTTTTTTCTCTCTTGCTTTCTTTCCCGCTCCTTTCCACCTTTTTATTGTGATCATCACTCTGGAATCCAAGCTTGCTTTGGCAAAGATTGCCATATGAAAACGGATGGAGCTTTTATGGGGCCCTGCCCATTTACTACTTCCTGGGCCTAGTTTATCTCAGAGAGAGAGAGAGAGAGAGAGAGAGAGAGAGAGAGAGAGAGAGAGAAACTGAGAGAGAGAGAGAGGAACTGAGAGAGAGAGAGAAACTGAGAGAGAGAAACAGAGAGAGGTAGAGTGAGACAGGGAAGGAAGAAAGAGAGAGGTTGCTTATTCCAATGGTAGATCTCATTAACATACATCAGTGAGTATTTCACAACTTCAAGCAGAAAGGCACTAAGCCCACCCAAGGGCAACACAGGCAGGGCTGACAGGGCCAGGAAAGCCAGCCGTTAACATGTTGGCGGCTTAACAAATAATATCTGCTCCCAAGTACCTTGGTGAAATATTTAAAACCCCACTTCCTAACTCCATTTGACTGTGTTTATGACGATGACAGTAAACGACTTGTGTGGAAAAAACAGTGCCAGCTGCTCAACTATCACATATTTAACACCACCGTCACTGTATGCACGTTTCCCAAATGAACTCAACTTGAATGATGGCGTGCCTTATGCGATTTTGCCGTCATTCTTGTCTGGTGTCAATTGAGGCGCGGTTGAGATATAGGAGAGGCTCCAAAGTGCCACGCATACTGTCACTGTCACCGTGTGCATCCCCCAAGATAAATTCAGAGGCCTGTTTCCTGCTTTGATTACAAATGACATCCGCATGTGTTCTCCCCGATTTCTGCTCCTCACAGAAGAAGCCAATCAAGAAGACAAATAGCTGCGGCCCCAGCATGAGCGGCAGCAGCGCACCGCCTCGGCAGGCAGACAAACAGAAGACGCAGCCTTCAACGGAGAACCTCTCCACGGAGGAGATGGAGGAGTATACATTCTCCCTACAGTAAGTCTCACCACTCATTATCCTGCCTCAGCCTTGAAATTCAAATGTGAAAAAAAGAAAAAACGTGGGCAACAAATGGTTTTCGTGCCTCACAGACGTGATGTGCACAGCATCAACCAAACAGACGCTGACAACAAAATGTTCCTGGAACACCTCCTGTACAGATACAGATACTGTAGTCACATGTCTATAACCAATACGGTCATGAGTGTCATCCTGCTGTAAGCAACTCTACTGGTTATTCCAGAATGAATTTGTTGGCATAAACAATTTACAAACAATACTTTCATGGCCTAATCTGACTACAACAAAACTAAAGTCCCCTTGAACTTGTGTAAAAAATATAAGGTTTTAAAATTACTTAATAAATTTAAAATGAGTGTCGGTTTTTATCATTTCACTACACCTCAGCTTTTCTGCCTCTGAATATGTGTAGTCCAAACTGTCTAAGATTACAAATGCTAAATTATTTCATAGTATTTGTATTTTTTCAGAAAAAAAAAAAAGAAAAACACAAAGCAAAGCAAACACTGTGTAACTCCCGTATTATGCGATGTGTGTGGTTTAGCTGTTTCCCATTTCACTGAACAACAAAAGAGGTTTGTAAAAAATTTGTTTTCCTCTTCATTATGGCTTACAGCATTGGATTTTAATGAGAAAACAGGGTTGTATGAAATACAAACAAAGCAAGAAGCACAGAATTTCAAACACCTTGGCCCCAACGTGTTAAACGCAACAAGGTGCAGCACTGTATAGCCATAGAGCATCAAAACAGGCTAAAAGCAAAATTGCTTATTTCAACAAAAAAGTCACAGGTATTTGTTTTTATATGAACGTCAACTAAATTAAGGGGAGGGGATTACCACACATACTACTAGACTAGAGGGTAGAGAGAGAGAAAAAAGAGAAAGAGAGGGAGCCTATGTGTGAGAGAGAAGGATGGAGACCGAGAGGAGAGAGCTCTCCCTGGAGATTTAAAAGTACCCATGTTTCCTCATTTCTGGGAGTTGGTAATTTATAGCTGCTGGTCACATATTAAACAAGATCAGAGACTACTCCCTGACATCTTCTGAACATACTGGGGGAATTCAAATGATTACCAGCGTATCCTGCCAACAAATGACGACACAGGGACTATCTTGAGGGAGAGTGAATACAAAACGAACACAGAACCCAGGCAGACTGCGCACAAAGGGACACAATTAAATGGTTTTCACGATTATTCATAGTGCCGCTCTTTAGCTCTGAGCAGTCGCTAGGTTCCGTGTGATGAGACATTTCTGTCAGTTATAGGTACGGATTGTATTGAGTTGGAGTCCTGGCTGTTCCCTGATGCCCTGTGAAGGTGTTGCTGCTATTGATTTCATCTTTACAAGCACACACATTACAGTATCTCTGAGCTAAAGGCTGCCTTTTTGCCCTCCCTTAATCAGAGCATTAGAAAGGTAGGATACCACAGTTGGCTTTTGCAATAAAGTTAAAGACTGCCATCTCAAAGTCATGCCCTTACACATCTCTACTGTTTGACTTAGTCTGGGCTTCAATACATTACCTGAGGACAGACTCAGACAAAACGTATTATTTACAGTCTTTTATTTTATTTGCCATAATGATGCCATCTTCATCTCTTCTGGCATTCTAGAGCTCTGCTTGTATCTGTGTGTGTGCGTGTATTTATCTATACTTGCATGTGTATCTATGTGTGCATACATGTCTCTTATGTGGGATGAGGATTCATGCTGCAGTGATTGAGGGATATTACTGCCATCTATTGAGCCACAAGAGACTGAACTCATTGAGATTTTTATAGGGCGTCCCGACACAAATGTGCAAATCAGATGCTCATGCATTATTAAGGAAACACTTAGAAACTGTAAGATTCAGTTAGGACATTCTCCGAATCATACAAAAGCTAATGCACAGGGCAATCATTGCGTCACCGTCAGAGGCGCTTGATTTACTGTAAAATACTGTACAGAGATGAGGTGGATGAGGAATTTATGATGTGCAGAAACGTACTAAGCGTGCTACGGCATGCACAATTATCTCCAATATGCGAGATTTACTTCACATAACAAAACCAAATTGTTGATATTTTACTATAATTTTACCAGGATCAGCTGCTGTCTCCTTTCTTGGCATTAGTGGTAACCTCAAAAGTGCATCCAAACACATAAAAAAAAAAAAAAGAAAAAAAAAAGAAAACTTAAGAGATGCTCCTTAGTGCATAGTTTATAATAAGTGGACCATAAATTACAATTTCAAAGAAAACACAATACACTTTTAACTGCAAGTATTGACAATCGCAAGTCAGTTCTGGGCAAATACAAAAGTTCTTGAAAACAAGCCAGAATGATTCTTCTTCTTTCCTTTTGTGAGAGCAGTTCCTGTGCTGCTGATATCTGTTTGAACATGCATGAAAGACTCTGCCGACCTTCCAGCTTATTTGATGTGTAATCTTAACCACCTTTTTTCTCACAGAATAGCACTGAACAAAATCAAAGCACCTGATTCAATACGGCCGTTGTAATTCGATAGGGCCAATTTAATGCTTTCGGATGGTGCGGCAACAACTTGTAGCAAAGGTAAACATACTCATACTGAATTAATTTTACACTTCAGAGAGTACTTTGTAAGGGTATTCAGCACCGCGATAAGTACTGTTGTTAACTTGTTTGTCAGTTGTACAAATGTTACCATTCATTGATATAAAACTTTCTAAAAATTTCATGAATTTCTTATTTTTAAATACTATGTTTATACAGATTTTTATGTGTGCACGTCTTTGATTATTGTAAATAATGCATGCTTTACCGTGTGTATCACATCAATGTCACTCACCTATTTTTTCTGCTTTGGTTTTGAGGAGAGAAACCTGTTTTAATCAAAGTCATTCTCACATAGCAATTAGATCTAATTAGTCCAATTATCGAGATTCTAATTACATCGAAATATAACCCCTAAATCTCATATCAATTATAGTATGTGTGACTTGTCCTGATCAGGAGACATGAAGAAAGAGCGAGACAGAGTAAAGACAAAGCTGAACAGGAGATAGACTGGAAAAGCATCCTCACCCTCCGGAGGCCAAATGACTGCAGCACTGACTCCATCTGTCCCCAAAGCTTTTATTCCAAAGACTCTATGCCCATTTGGGGATATGTGTCACTTAACCTTTATTCATTTTTTTCCACATTCGAAATTATTTTGTTACTGATTATGATGTTATGATTAGTTACTTCCAGCTTTTTTTTTTTTTTTTTTAAATTCTAATCCATTTTATAGATAATAGATAATAAACAATACATATAAATTTTTCTTTTACATAAAACTTCACTTAGATACTGACACATTTGTTTTGTCTGGTATAAAATCCTTGTGGTGGAAATAATTGCCACCTGTATTAAAATCAGACCCAACCTTTGAAAACACATCCACACACATGCCAACATGTGGCAGACTGCAAATACACACGCTTACATGCACAGACCTGCACAGTATGTCGCTTTAGTTGTGCAGTATGGGCACTGTAGGTACACCGGCAAACACACATGCACACACACACAGCCTGTTCTTGTTGTGGAGTCAGAGGGAACACACTGACCTAATTTCCCCCAGTTAGCTCGCCTCGTTGGGGACCAACGTTCCTCTCCACCCGTTTCCCCCAACTGAGCCTATCAGAGCACTCACTCACTGTGTCTCTGTCTCTCTATCATTCTGTGCCCTCCATCTGTTTAAGTCTGTATACATGCTTACGGATAAAATTAGCAGCATAGTGTACAGTTGTATTGTTCACACGGTACTGAACAGAAAACTTACCATGCAACCTGCAGTGTTTTACCCTTAGCAGCGATTCATTTGCTAAATAGAGAGTAACAGAAAGAAAGACTGGCCTGCAGTTATACACAGTAAGAGAGAAAACCACCTGAAACAACAGCTAGTTTCAGTCTGTCAATCCCCTGCATACTGCAGCTCCAAATCACAACTCAGTGCAAGGGTCAATCAATTCTGATGTAATGCTGGCAGGAGAGGTGGGTGGAGATGGCAATGCTGGTCACCCCTGGGTCTCTGGTGCTTTCCAGGGCCTTTTCCTGTGCTGAGGGGGCTGGGATGTGTCTGCGTCTGTGCACGAACAAGTGCGTGCGCGCAAGTGTGAAAGAGAGGCCCCTGGCTACTGCAGCCCGAGTGCACATGTTAGGGTTTTCTGTGGCCAGACGTGCCCTGGGTCACCTCGAATCTCACAGGCACACACACATGCACACACACAATCAACATGCTCCCTCCTTTATGGAAATCAGAAATGTCAGCTTCCTGACAGGCCGGCGTTGCAATATGATTGGTTAATCTGCGTTGATGTTGGTGTCAGTCAGATTTGACTGCAGTCCCATTGGTGGTCTGGGTCAAATGTATGTGTTTCCCACAGACACGTAAGAGAGAGCGAGAGAGTGAGAGAGAGAGAGCGAGAGAGAAAGAGAAAGAGAGACAGAGAGAGAGGCAGAGGGGTGGTCAGATAAAGAAAATGACAGGAATTATATGTGAGCGTCTGAGTGGTTGCATGTGATTCGTGCATGTAGTGTGTGCGCATTTACGTGTGGGAATGAGAGCCAGGCCAGAGGTGACACTTCCTTCACGCTCTTCTTTTGTAATCTGTAATCATTTGCTCCCCAGTCTGACATGAACATCTAAAAAAGATGGCAAAAGTCAACAAACATCTTCCTAAGAATTTAAAAGTGGACGGAGAGGGATTTTTACATTCACATAAATACTGGCTAATGCACTGTAGCACAAACATGCACTAATGCACTGGGCCCTGTGCAAATAAATATGAACTTAAAAAAAAAAAACCCTCTGACAGGCTGATATAATAATGTAACAGACAAGTAAATTATTGATGTTATCAGTAAAGTATGGGCTTTTTTCCAAGCTCCATCAAAGCACTGTCTTCTTTGATTGATATTTGGATAAGTGTTTGATCCTTTATTGAAAAAAAAAAAAAAAAAAAGTAATGCATGGAGCGTTTTTGTGAGCAACATTCTTAGTTGCTTTAGTATTATATCATATAATCAGGACACGTTATTGTTGTTTTATACTGAGCCAAAAAGATCTATGGAAAATATGCGCGACTGTTTTTTTTTAAATTAATTTCTTTGTTTCCAGTTTAATCCTGATTGATTGTGACATGAGTGATACAAGAGATGCAGATGTCAGGTCTCCTCTGGGACTCTGGACGGCATGTCAAGTCATGTCTTGGCACAGAGAAACTTTTTCGGTGCTTTCTTTTTTTCTTTGTCCATCACTCACTTAATTGCTCTCCACATATTAGGCATAACTAGTCTCTCTGGCTCGTAATTATTTCCTCTCTTCCTCTTACTCTCTCCCATTAATTCTGTCTTTATCTCACTTTCTCTGCCTCTAATTTTCTCTATCTTTCCCTTTCCATCCTTTCCTCATTCTCTCTCTGTCTCTATCTCTCTGGTGACAATGTCCTGCAGTTATGAGGCAAGGTCAGAGAAGTGAAATCCATTTAAATACTGATGCAACTCTCTGGAGGCCTATACTCAGCCTCTGCAGCACTCCTCCCTGAACGCCTCACCCAAATTGATGAATGGATAGCTCTTCTGAGAACATTTATTATTTGTCCTGCATTAATCATTGAGTGTGTTACACATTCACTGGCACTATGTTTTGTGTATTTTCTCAATGCCCTGAAAAAGTTTATGGAGAAAAACAACCTGTTCTTCATTGTTAAGGACTTGACTGTAGTGGTGGTAGCTGTGTGTGCCTGGGAAGTCCCTGTGTGTTTGTTGATCCCAGGTGCATCTGCATTTGAAATGTTTCCACCCTAGTTTATGGCGCACCAAGGGACCTGCCATTTCCATTTTTAATCCCCTCTCGTGTTAAGTCAGACGCTCCATAAAAACGCCACATGTTGCATTGCAATGAAACGGCTACCTCATGTATACATCTAAACTATTCCAAGGTGTGAGAGGAGGCCAGAACACATTTTTGCAGGAGGGATTTGTTTGGCCAGTGCAATAGTCACAAAATTACATGATTGCTCATCGAATCAGTGTTGGCTAAATAACATGACATCCACAGCCATGTCACGACACAAACCAGAGCCTTTAAGGTGAGTGGATTTAGTTTCCAGCTTAAATTTCCCACATTTGCCTTTTATTTTCTATCACTATACTGATATTATAATGACAGTGACTATCTAGTTATTTTTCCTCTACTTATATTAACCCATAAAGACCCAGTTCTACTTTTATATCAGTTCCCAAATGAATTATTCTCTCTCCTTAATCTTTCTTAAGTGATTTATCAACATGTATTGTAATATTATTCAAGGATTCAAGGATTTTTATTGCCATACCAGCACCCATTTACACATGAGATAGCATGAAAATTGGTACTTGAGGTCCCAGGTTTTAGCCCGATAAGATCTATATATAAATAAACAATATGTACATGAAATGATTTTTGTGTAATAATAAAAAGAAGATAAAGAAAAAGAAGATAAAGGCCTGTGTATAAAAACACTTGTGCATGCGCAAAAATGCGAGAGGAGGAAGTCTGATTGATAATCGTCTTTATTTTGTGTTTTTTCAGTGTAAATCATGTATTTTCCTATATTTAACTCACTGATCATGTAGATGTTCATAAAAGCTCAGATATAAGCTGATGGTTATTAAATCAAAAACAGAGAAAATGTGACTTTTTCAGTCAAATCTGTCATTAACTGAACATAAACCAAGTCTCCCTTCACTGTCATTCATCCAACTCTATGTGTTTTACCGGTGAATCAATATTGTAGAAGATGACGGTGTTTCCGCGGTAACTACAGAACCTCTGAATGTCCAAATTGGTCATATCTGACGACCATGAAAAAATGAATAACTTCATTTTACACAAATTATTTATATGTATTGATAGGATTAGTG
>JAPTMW010000014.1:27198231-27215071 GCA_029822955.1 Ostorhinchus angustatus | reverse complement strand
TAGAAGAAGACGAAGAACAAAAAGATGAAGAAGTAGTAGTAGAGGAAGTAATAGAAGTAGACAAAGAAGAACAAGAAGAAGAAGTTGTAGAAGAAGATGAAGAAGAAGCAGTAGTAGAAAAAGTAGTAGAGGAAGAAGAAGAGGAAGTGTGTTTTCGTGGTGTGTTTCTCTGTGTTTGATAGCTCTCTGTCCCTCAGGTGTGATGGATGTGACAACTTAAGTCAGCCCAGCATTTAGCACCTGCAGACCAGGTAGACTTAGCCCCTTTCCTCCTGGTCAGGATCAGGTGCTCTCCTTGGGGGTGCAGGACCCCAGTGCCAGCCCTGACCCCATATTAAGTGATGTGGGTGAAAGTATTTGTGTTTATGGGCAGCGGAGAGGGGGCATCTCCTCCTGATTGAGACTGATGCATGCCGATTGGTTGCCAGGCCATGCTCAGCGGCGGTTCGGCGGTGTCAGGTGAAATTAGCAGCCGTCAATGAAATACCCTCAGACCTGGGGGATTCATTAGGGACAACCTCCCCCATCTCAACGCAGTGACAGCCCTTCACACGTACAGCCTTGACACACATACATAAATACACACACATGGGGACGTACACCATTCCCGCCTGATCCCACAGCTCCAAATAATGACTCCCAGCTAAGAGTCTCACAAGTCCAAAGAAGGAGTGTATGTTCGTGCGTGTGTGTGGTTTTTTTTGTGTGTTAATCAGTGCATGTGTGCATCGCAGCCCTCTCATTCTTTCTCTGTGTGGATGTGTGATGCTTCAGGGCCATTTTAGCGAATACCATGCCAACCACAAAACATCGTTCACAAGTATCCTCCGCTGCAATCCAACAAGCTCGCTGTCTCATCCAATATAACAACTTCAGAGCACAATCAGTTATGATGGTGATTGTGGTACTTTGTCAATTTTTAACTGGTTAACTCTGTTTCATCTTGTACAATCTTCCACTGACTTGACATTTCTATAAGGACGGCTCTACTGAATTACATAAAAACTGTGCTTCAGGACCTGAATACAGCTGGAAGTGTTGACGTCTTTAAACATAAACTCAGGATATAGGCTACTTCTTAAACTTAGTACTTGGTTAAGAATTTTTTTTTTTTTACATTACTTACCAATTACTACCTAATTCGATTCACTTATTTAATTTTGCGTTTATAATCATTTATTTCATTGATGATTTTATTGTTTTCTGTTTTTTTTTTTCATTGTGTATTTGTTATTTATTTTGTACATTGTGTGGTATTATTTCCATAGCAATAATAACTCTAATGTGTGTGAAAGGCATTTTGATTTGTTTGGTGCTGATTAAACTTCTTGAGTGGAAGCTTACTCAAGTCAAGCTGTCCTTTATAGCATAAATCAACACAACTTGGAGGTTTCTGATCAAAAATGCACGTCTACAAACGTCACACACTATAAAGCTGATGTGTATTGCTTTCCTACAACATGGATCTAGCCAAATGTGCTATATTTCATGGCATAGAAGCCAGTATTTTGCTCAGGGACGGTATAGGAGCCTGCTGTCTCCAGCTGGACGCAGTGGACAGGCTACCTGGGAGTTTGGCATTATCCCAGATTTGCCCTGGCATGTGAGAAACTGCTTTCAACCGGCCAGGCCGACTCTGTCACCTTCCCTTCTTTTCTTTTTCTCTGCTTCTACGTGCCTACTTATCATTTTCATTCCTTTTCTCTCCACCACTTGAATCACTCTATCCTCTTTCCTCGCTGCTACTTTTTTCTGTCTTTTCAACATACTGTAGTTTTCCCACGACCTTTCACTTGTCTTCTTTTAAATTAGCATTCATCTAATCCTCACAAACATTCTTGATTCAGTACAGGACATAACCTGAGCATGAGTCACACTTGTTGTGTGTGCTGCCAAACTATTTCTGGTGAACTCTAACAGATTTTAAATGTCACCCTTATTGGAAAAGTGTCAAAGGCATATATTCAAATATGCCTCAACATGCTGTGGTTGAAACACATAGTTTATCATCGTTATTTTCACAAGATGAAAGTATGTTTTTGTACATGTATATATATTTAAAGCATATCTGTAGAGTCGTTTGTACAGGCTTTTTATGCCAATGTGTTTATTCGCATGCCTGATCAAAACCTACGACTTTGAACTTGGGTCCATTTGCCCTCATGAGTACTCCCTTAATCCAGTGCTTCCCAGTTTAGAAGCTTGTAGCTGCAACAGAGAAGCTTCGCTCATTAGTATTAGAGACATTAGTTACGACCAAAGGAACTCTATTTCACGCACATCTCCCCGCCTGAATAAATGAAGCTTTGCGAATCCTCCACAGCTTTTAATAGCTGCCACTAATATAACAGGTCACAAATGATTGCTCCCTCAGACTCAGATTTGGCTGATCAAACACAAGCCAAGATTATCAGTGTTATTTACGCTTGTGTATCACTCTGGCATAAACATGCACTTATGGAAATGCGATCCCACTATGGTAATGCACTTTATAATGATTTATGCTACAACGATTTATGGAAAATCAGGCAACAAAACGGGATCAACATGCAACGCATTGTTATTTCTTCTACCCGGCCCTTTTTCTTCCCTTGTGTTTGCAACATTGGGAATTTTTTGCACATCTGTACATTTCAATACATGGGTAATGTCACAAAGCCTCGGTTTATATTATAGAAACACAACAGCAGTCTGCAAGGATGACTCCACCTTCACAAATCAATTATAAAACCAGGAGTAAATAATACGAGGCGTGTCTAATTACCCAACAATCCAGAAACATTTGAGGGCCTCGCCATGAAGATATTGAGTAATCACATGTATAACCACTCATACACACAAAGTCAAACATATAGAATTTCATCCATACTTGCACAAATAAGCATGTAGTCACAGGTACTCAATGTATCGACCAATTAAAATAAGGGATTACTATGTTGACTGTGTGTGTGGATGTGTGTGTAAATGTGTGTGTGTGGGCACTGCTGCCATGCACGCAGGCAGGCAGGCCTTACATTGCCCACAGCTACTCGGTAAGGATTCCCGATAAGGAGAATTAGTCAAAACTTGGGAGCTGCCAGTCAGCGCCAATTAAACTTTAATCTTGGGCTGAAACAGGCACAAATAAATTAAACCCTTGTGAGCGGCAATGTGCGCTCTCCTGATAATAGGGGATTGAAGTCGTCTCGGAGCGAGGCTGCATGTTCCCCAGCTCAGCCATGGCAGGCAGCGGTGCAGGGGGAACAGGGGGAACAGGGGTATGGCTGGCGACAGAGTGAACTGAAAAGAACTCTTAAAGTTGACACACACATAGACACTGTTACACGAACAAGGAGGCAAACATGACTGGGATCACTGGTGGAAAAATAATGATAATGTAGGCTGACTTTAATTACCCAAGTACACTGGAAAAGTACTTGAATATAAAGTCTTAAATACAGGGTTTTTTATACACTTTTCCTCTACAAATATTGACCTATTACGATGCGCTACAGTCACATTTTAAATGGATCCGTGCATGCAAATATCAATAGAGATCCTTACACTTTTTTTTCATGGTCAGTGCCTAAATACATTAACTTTATTAGAAATGCCACCCAGGCATGCAATTGACCTCCGAAGTCCAGCACTTTTTCAATGAAAACTCTGCATAAACCTGGAGTATTTGTTGTAAATGTCTTTGGACAATCTTGAGGTGGAATCATATTGGACCTTGCAGTGTGTGTGGGAATTTGATAACCTAACCATGCATGACGCTCCCAGTACCAAATGGAAATGATATTTTCAATCATGCTCAGGCATGGAAAACAGAGTACAAGTATCAACCAATACAATATTAATAATAAAGAAAGATCTAGCCTTCGTATCAGCCAGAGGAAATACTTTTAATGTTGCAATATTCAAAAGTATGGTTGTCTCCATGCACACTGTGTAGAGGGGGATATTTCATTAATATTTTTTAATGAATTAGCACCCTTATCTCTATTTCCTGTGCCCGACCTGTGCTAGCCTGGTGTTTAATTTCAAAGTAATTTTCTTGCTATATGAGCATGCCGTTTATGTATTAATGTCATGGGCCTCGTCAGCCAGTGCTATGATTTATTCCAGAGTAGCGGTCACATACATCCTAATATCTTAAAAATAAGCCCCAGAGAAATGCTGTAATGAGAAAACAATAACATTAACAATATTAGCAACAATAATGAAAATAATTGCCAGTGAAGCAACAATGGTAATCACACATAGAGAAATACCTCTGTGTTTGACCGAATCGTACACAATTATCATGCATGTGTATATAATATAATTAATTCTATGTCTGAGCCTCTTAGCCTGAGGCGATCAGCATAGAATCAGTTTTGTATGTATAATAGATCAGAGCGCAGTTCATGAATAAAACAAACGTGGGGAGTATGCAGTAGTGACTGTGAATGTTTGTCTTTGGACAGCAGAATCAAAGTGAACATGTAATATTGTGATAATCCATACTTGATGAATTCAAGGGGTTGACTTGCCTTAGCTAAGTTCAGCTAATTTCCAGACATGGCTTGCCTCCGTAATTGAGTTTCCAATAACATTATGATTATTCCAGCCCACATGATAATTGAATTCAAGGTATTTTTTTTAACACTGCAATATTGTAGATGTGTGATTATTATGCATTTGCATGTAGATTTCAGTGCCTTCCTGAAACTCATCACTTTTCTCCTAACTGGATTTCCTATATTGTAGCATACATTTGGCTCATAACAAATGACGGGATCCCCTCTCGTTATGAGCACAGAGTCAATTATTCCAAAAAGTTCATTTTTATATCAATTTTAGTCTGTATAATGATATTTGCATGGGTTAGATTCCTCCCAAAAAAGTCTCCAAAAAGCTACCGAGCGTCGACCTGTTTGTCATTCTCATTATAAGTGAAAAGTGAATATTTTTACTGTTGAACTCATCAAATTCACATCACTGCCAACACTCCACCCGCGCTTCCAGTTTGATCCTGCTTAAGAAATGCTATCAAACTTAGACACCGTGGCCCCAATGCTCATCTGTTGCATAATGTAAGCTGTATAGGCAGGAGTGGCGCGGGTGTGAATGTAATTTTCATTAGGCTGATAGAGCCCCCACAGATTCACTACAGTACAGTAGGGGCACAAAGCAGAGCACAGAGCCGGCTGCTGAATATAGGAGTACTGCAGCATTATTTTCAGAGGCACAATGTGCCAAATCCCCTTTTCTCACAGCTCTAGGTGAACTGGTTGGCATCTTCTGTACTGCTGAATTAAATGAATTTTTGACAATGCACCAAGAAGTCGATACATTCATACATGCATAACCGCATAAACTGAACCTCTTTCAACCCCCCAGAAGTGGGAAATTATTTAACATATAGCCCTGCATCTAAGCCTGCCTCTAACTCACCCTAGAAAGCACAAATCTTTTGACTGTGATGCTGAGCATGACTTTATGGTGAGAAGTGGGTGGTGCTTCATGAACATAGCACAAGTCGGTTGCTCTGAGTTGTACTAGCTGTCACATTAGGGGATGACTGGGCAACTAGTCGATGCTTTAAGCTACTGGGCACACATGGATAGCTGTGAATGCAGGCTCTATCTATTCTCATCATTCAGAGTAGCCACAGGGTCTGTGCAGAGAGGATGGCACCAGCCAAGACATTATGCCAGAGTTTAGCTGTTGTTTTGCATAAATGTTGAATCATGCCAGCGTCCTTTTAGTGTGTAACAACAGCCTGCGTTGATATTGATTTAATGCTCACTAATATTTAAACTGCCCTAAGGGATTGATGATGTTCAACATGATTTAATATAGCCTACTACTACAGATACAAATGCAGCCACATAAAATGGAAAATCGATTATTTAGTATTTGATTTAAGTTCTTTGGAATGTTAGTAACGCAAAAATCAAAAGATGTTAGATTTACTTCAAAATGTGACACCAGTGACCTTAATAAAGTGATGTACTGTGCACTGTCGGAAAGTAAATACAAGAATTACAAACTGACAAAAATGAAGCCATGTTTCATCTGACGAACAGTTTTTTAATTTACTGAATGAAGTGAAAAATCGACACACGCATCCTTCATATTTGTTATCATAACAAATTATTAGTGTTAACCAATATGTACATATTTTTTTTTCTTTGGTTTTCAAATTGGAAATGTATCATTTTTGAAGTGAACTGAATCCCATGAGGAAGAATGGGAAAAGGAAAGCCAGAAATAAGAAGGAAAGAAAGGTTGCAACAACTTTTAACAAAACATGACATGCGAATGAGGGCTGAGTTCTCATTTACATATGCTGACATTTTGCAGAGAATATTTCAACGTTAGGCTGAGCTGTAATGAACTCCTGCCAGGGAGCAGTCAAGGAATAATGTTTCCATAAAGGTAACCTGTCCACATCTCCTCCAGGAGAAAGATGTGGAGGAGGAAAAGAGACATTTTTTTTCTCTCTCTCTCTCTTCCTTCATGTTGGCTGTTTGGTAACAAAGGGGTATTTTTCTTTCAGCGTGCTTCATCCATCTTGGCTGGTACTGATTTAGTGTATTTTTCCACCCTTTTTACAGGCTAATTGCACACAGAGACGGTGAATTTGTTAGTGGTGACACCTTGCCTACCCATTGGGAATGCATCTCATTACCGGACGCAATGTCCAGGAACATCAGATATTATTAGCTGTCATTAATCTGCCATATATAGTGAAGGGGGAGAATGGGGAAGAGAAGGGCAACAAAGGACACAAAGAGACAAATATGATGACTGGTGAGAGCTCTGTGGTGAGGTCAAAGTTCACAAAGGTTAGCAAGAACCCAGGTGGAAGGGGGAGTGGACAATATGGGAGACAGTGTTTAGATGAAGTCTTAATCTGGTAACATCTAAAAAATTTTTTAAAAAATCTACGAAAACTACACACATTGCATCATTTTGCATGATTTTTTTAAACTGTTATCCTAAATGCATTTAATTTAAATTATGTTATATTCATTTGACTGAATATATATTAAAGTTGTATTTGAAATACATATCATATTTCTCTATTTTCTTTCAGCGTTGTGTTTTTGTAAACAGATCAACTATTGGGTCTGTTTTTGTCATGTTTCAAACTGTGTTTTGTTCTCAAATCCCATTTGACTGAAATGAATATGACAACCTTAAACTAGATTTTCAGAAGAAATTCATTCTCTTTCAATCCACATTGATTGTTGCCCAAAAGAGTGTGCTTTTTTTCACACATATGTTTAATTTGATACAGCATCTTTGGCTGTTTTTCCTGCACAGCCCCGCCTGAAGACTGCTACATGCATACTAGATAGGATTACACCTTCTAAGCAGATTTCGTTGTGGAAGGGTTAACATAGATCCCCCTGCTTTGCTGAACAAACAGGACACCATCTGAAGACACAGGAACTAACCAGTCTCTCATTAAGAGATTTTTTTTCTCAGGAGTAAAGAGAGGGGGCTCAGTCCTGCTTTTTTGTAGAAGAAGCACGTTGCGGCCTCCTGCCGCGTCGCCTGGCCTTTTGAGTGAGGTGGAGTATATGGCCTAATGACTAAAAGTTCCTCTATAAAAAGTATACAGCGCAGCTCCCTGCAAATTGAGTTTCCTCTTTGTGCCAATTGAGGGTGGTTTATGTAGGCTGCGGGGAGTTCCTTTGAACTCTCATTCCAAAAAACTCCAGATTCCTGGGTCAACCCCAACCCCCCTTTTCCGACTTCTCCCACCCATAGTTGAGATAGACGAAGAGGAGGTTTCCGTCTAAGACATCAGAATCCGTCACATTGGGCCGGGAGTTCTCACCGGTTAGACTTACAGGGAGAGAAAAGAAAACACATCTCAAAATGAGGTTATGGTGGTATGAAGCAGGTGTTTCTCTTCTGCTTTATTGGTAATAAATTAGTTTGTAAATTGAACTTTATTGGATTAAACTACCTAATGGTGTTTGCATAGGGCCAAGGTAGCATCATGTCAAGACACTGTAACACTTTCTTTATTTAAAGTGGCATCTTCATAGAAGGCCAATCACAAAGCCTGCCTTTTTAAAGACTTTGATAAGATGCCAATTTTGATTCTACTTGAGTAAAAGACAAATTGATTTGTTGCGTGACTTGAGGGAAATCTAAAAAAAATCTGCTCAGAAGTATTTAAGAAGTTAATTTTTCCTAAATAATCCCGAAAGAATTGTATTTTAACAACATAAGAACAACTTCAAAATAACAAATCAACAGCTCTGGGAAATAAATGTCCAACATGACTTTCCCAGTTCTTATATATTGAAATGGATCCTAACATTGTAAACTAAATATTGGAGATCGGTTTCCTTACCACAGCAAGGTAACAATAATAAATGCTCTATTTTTTTTTTTTTTAAACAAACAAGCATCTACAAATTAAGAAGGCCTGCTTGCACATAAGAATTTGCCAAGAGGTACTTGCTGTCTTTCTTTTGTCCTCAGCTATCTTTATTGCCAAAAGCGAATGTTGGCGGCATCCCATGTGGAAGCAATGGGGGCCTGGATGCCCAGGACTCAGCCAAGTGGCAGCAATTGTTTTCTATGTCGGGGGCATGAAAGCTGGGCTCGTTCTACACTAATCAAAACCCCCCAAAAGGTCTCAATATAAATCCCAACACTTCTTCTTCTTCTTCTTCCTGTTTTTCCCCACCCCACCATCCTTACAATTATGCACACACATTGCCATAAATCTAATGCGCTTTCATGATCTGTGGGAGCGGAGTACATAAAACGTGTTTGCCGGATTTGCATACAAACATACTTATTCTAAATCCCCCTCAGAAGTTGTAAATGATTGTCTTTTCCTGAAATACATCTCAGCAAATTGTATTTGGGCATGTTTATGAATCCTATTATGGCATGGGTTTTATCATATTTTGTGGACAGTGATGGCTTCTCAGCATAGCTGTTAAGAAGAGGGAGAGAGGGGCCTTGGGCGATAGACTTTGTCATTTGTTTCAGATAGGCGCTGGATTCCCCTTCATTGCTCCATGACAGGTTCATGGTACCAAGATGGATCTCTGTTGAGTCCTTGCAAGAGGAGTACTTCAGTAACTACAGTCTACTGAGTGAAAGAGGCTGCATTCCACATTCATTTTGGTTTTTGATGAAACATGTTTGAATGCATTATTTGGATCTTTGTACGATGCAGTAATAGTAGCAGAATTTCCCTTTGATTGTAGCCTTTTTGATTTTCCATTTCTTACACCCTGTAAACATAGTGACATAATCGAGGCGAATGTTGCATAATAAGGCCACAATAGAGTAGTATTTATCAAGAGCTGGAAAGCTGCTGGGCAGGGAAGAGGAGGAAGACTTTGTTAGTGGTGCCTGAGAGGCCTGGGCTGCCAAAGAGATTATAATATCTCTATGTGGTGTGTCTCCCTGTAGCAAAGGAACAGGCTTGGTGAGGTACTGATGACATACTGTACAGACTATCAGGAAGTAAACCACAAGCCTGCCGTCTTATCTAAAAGAGGAATTGGGATGCAAAGCAGAAAATGTTTTTGAAATATTGCTTTCCTTAGTATGCCTTTAAGATCATCTGGGCTCATGAACTCTTGTCAGAATTAGCCATTAATTGGTGGGACAAGCTGGTGAGTGGGGAGGTCATAAACATTTCAAGAGTTATAAAACTTTCATTAAGTTCTCACGATATCGCGCCAGTGAATGACCCTCTTGCTCTCTTTCTCTCTTTTTGTCTGGGTGGTGTTGAAGAGGAGAATGATTGCGAACAAGCGGCCTCTTTGTGGCGGAGGGAGCCTTTTTCAAACTGTCTTGGCCTCTTGACTCGTCTTAAGCCAGAGATCAAGGCTTGGAAAGTGGCAAAACAAAGGGTCGATTTAATGAGATTGTAAAACAGGCTGAGGAAAAGGAGGGGGTTACCAAATAGCCAGACTGCCAGCTCTGGTCCATTTCAAAAGGTCTTTTCAGGATCTCGTCTAAGCCGTCTCAATATGAGCAAGAAGGGGAGAAAAATATCAAAGGACTCCAAATGCTTCAACAGATTTTGACATGAGGAAGATGTGGATATTTGGCTGCTGTTTTCCACACAAAGAGGTTGCATTCCTGGAAAAAAAAAAAATGTGTTCCACTTTTCACTTCAGAAGAGTCTGTACTTTTTTTCCTATGGGATTCATTAACATCATTAAATTAAGTGATCTAGATAATTATAATTTCTCAAATTTTAATTGATAAGTGACAAATCAATAACAAAAATCAAGTGCGCAGAAAAAAAACGGTAATATCTATGATGCAGTTTTAAGCCTCAGACCAAGAAAAAAATGAAATGGAAAAAAAAAAAATCAGTCTCAGTTGTGATCTAACAAATAAATAAATAAACCTGCCAATTATGATAGGCAAAAGGCGGGACTTCTGGTTGTTTACATACACACCCTATAAATAGCATTGGCACACATCACAAAGGAAACAACATGGCCATTCATGTCCCAGGCTTCTGAGTTGCTCTTTCTAAGTAACGCCAGCGTCGTGTTTATCGCGATACATCTGTCACGTATCTTCTCCCCCCCCAAAAATCTCAGTGGAATTAGACCATTTAACCCCTCCTCAGTTGTCATTAGAGGAGGTGGGGTGGGGACAGAGAGAGGTTGGAAGGATGGAAGGAGAGGAGAGGAATGAAAACAAGCCAGAGTTGAGGAGATAACCATCGGGGCCCTAAACCCATTATCTGGCCCCTGTGCACTGTTGAGTGTCAGGAGTCACACCCAGGTCCAAGTTAGCCTGGAGCTGTTGACCTGATGGTCTCCGTTGACGTTTCCATTCAGATGAATGGCTCCTCACTGCATGCTAGGAAGTGTCCAGTTTGACCCCTACCTGCCCCAAGATTCCCTCCCTTATTAACTGGGCTGTGGCCCCCTGTCTAACCTGTATTCTATTGCCCACCTCCCTCCCCTTGTGCGGCTCCGAATGCAGAGCCGTCTTCAGTAATAATAGAGGACAAATGAAGCCCGCCAACACTAATGGTGGTGGTTTTTAATGACACTAAGCTTTTGTGCTCCTTTCATTTAGACAAGGAGTGAGAGATGAGGAGGGAAAGCGACACAGCACTGCGACAGTAAAACTGTGGCGAGTGGCGTACCCTCGTTTTAAGGTTATAGGACACAGTTAAGTTCCTTCCGTGGCACAGGCGGGCATTGTCAAGTAATGGGCTCGTCAGGGCACGGCGCCGTACACAGCTGTTTCTTTTATGTTCTTTAATTTGCTCAGAGGAGAAAATAAAACGTGAGTGTATCTTTAAGGAGGGCCTTGGACTTGAGAGACCAAATACCAAAAGGACCTTCATAGGTGCACTGTAGTTAACCAATGTAATTAGCAAGAACACAAGTAATCAGTCCAGGGAAGTGTGTCATTAAATGGCATCCCCCCATGATTAATTTGCTGCTCGTAACGGCGAAATGAACCTTCTCTGTGTCCTTAATGACCCTGGTTAATCTTTTAAAGAAACAGGGAGGCAGAGAAGACAGAGGGAGAGAGATAGGAAGAGAAAACCTGACAGCAAGAGAGAGGAGAAAGATATTTGTGTCTCCGATCACTGTTTGCAGTTATGTAAGCCTTCAACCATAACCAAGCCACACTAGTAAAACCATTTCAAGTGGCTTTGGAGTTAAGTAGCACCAGATATGTAAACAGATACAGTACACAATGATCTGCTCTCTGGAGTAAATCTCTTTTTAATGCAATTAAAGAGCGGAGATCGCACATGGCGCCCAGCAACTGACACTGTTCTCAAAAGCAGAGATGGCAAGGAGATTAGTGAAAGGAAAAGAGCCCCTATTATACGCCCTGTTGCATTATTAAACACACCTTCACGTATTTCATTCTTCTGTGGAGTACATATTTGTCTTGGTAATTTTTCTTAAGCCATGATAAAGCAGAATTAACCGTTTGAATTAATCATGGGAATTAATGCTTTGATACCAGGACGGGGCCCTTGCGTCCAGCCAGCTGCACTGGCCGGGGGCCGCCTGCTTAACACCAGAAGTGCCAAGCATATGCTAGTTGGGAGGAGTAGTGCAGATAGGGAGGCCTGGGTGGGCAGGAGGAGGTCCCTGTGGAGCCCTTCACAATGAAACACAATATCCTCCTCCTCAGACGCGTGCAATGACTTAAACACTCCATTGTATTAAATATGAATGAGGTTCCCCATTGTCCGGGTGCGAGCAAGCGGGGAGACAGTGTTGTCGATTAGCCACATGATTAAGCAGACGACACGGTAGGGGCCACAGAGGTAAATAAAGGCCGCCTTCTGTCATTTCCTTGTCCCCAAGGGGCCCCCGCCAATGGCTCCTCACAAAACTTAGCACGGTTAAAGCCAATTGACAGAAAAAGTGATAATGTATGACTGTGAAAACAGCTGAGTGATAGAGGGGAGGGAGGACAAGAACGAGAGGAAGGACGATTAACGGGCAGGGAAGTGAGTGTGGAGGAAACGGCGAAAGAGGGGCCACAAACAAAAGAAACAAAATGTAAAGAGAAATATGAAGGATGGAATATGAAAGAGGAAAAACCGGTGAAGGGTTTTAAAAGGAGGGAGGTGAGGGAAGGGGTAACAGACGCAACAGTGAGCTGCAATAATGGCCGCCTTTGATTAAACAGCCAGGATAATTCAGTCATGCTCCGTGTCAGGTGTTTATTATCACATTGTATCATTTGCATGTGAAAAAGACGATCGCGCTTGCTTCGCCCAGCCCTCTGTCGTGGTTTTTGATTGGTTGACAGGGCATCTGCGCTACAGTGTCGCGAAGCCCCCCTGTTAGGAGTGCATGAACTCAGTCACGGCTATTCACAGTGGGCCCAGTATGTCAAACGGTTATTATTGGCAGCATTAGCCAAGAAAACAAATAGAGGCGGAGAGGCTCATAATGAAAGGGAATAAATTGTTTTAATCAATTCTAACCATTAATCAATTTGAGGCAATATGTCACACAGTGGCAGTTGATATACTGATGAGTCACACAAAATCTTATTTTGTGGTTTATAGCTTGTAATTGCAGGGGATTGATGCTGTTTTACATCCTCCCTTTTTTTTTTACTCTATCATTATTATTTTACTTTAATATCTAGTGAAATCTTGATAATTTGACTTCAAATCATTTTAAAGTTCAAATAATACTTTTTGATGTTTCCATTCAAATGTAAACTGAAAGAAAAACAGTTAAATACAGACAATTAGATTTTGACAGAAAGGACAACAGCAAACGCCTTCATTTAGGTCTTTTCAGGATTCCCATTTGTATTCATTTACCAGACTCCACTCTCCTTACCTTGAATCCCCATGTGGTTGACAAGCTGTCTTTTGGGGAGTTCCATCACATTGCTGTAACTATGATCTCTCACGCTTTAATGATATCAAGCAGCTAACCTTAGCCGACTCTCCTGTCAGTGTCCCTCCCTCCCCCTCCTCACACCCCGCCAGCCCCCTCCTATCCCATCGCGGGACATTCAGGTAACTAATCTGCCTTTAAATATGTCTCGAAGGAAGAGCGGCTAATTAGTATCGGAATTTACTGCCTTCACTTTTATTGACTTGTCCTACTTCTCCGATAATTAACTAATGAGTAAAGTAATGAGCTATGTCGTTCAGTCGTGCTGTTCAATTAGAGTGCAGAATCAATTATTGAAAATAGTTTCTGATGCCAACGCTTGGTATGGGAGTGAGAGTGCATGTAGAGAGGGGACAGCACTGATGTATCGGACCCTTTGACCAAATGGAGGGAATTTAACGTCTATGCACCTGAAGGCCTTACGTTCAGGCTTCACTTCCATTTTGCTAAAGTATTACGCTGTTTAAAACTTGAATGCAATACTGGAGTTCATAAAATCTGACTACATGATGTCAGATTTCCTAAAAGCAGACCTTAACTTCCACTTTAAGACTACAAAGCTACTGAGATAAATATCCCAGATAACAGTTTCTTAGCAAAACCCAGTGGAGCTGGGATGAGGTCTCAGTAAACAATGTGTCATTGAGGCATTTCTAGGCTTAACAAAAACATTGGGTTCATTATAGAAAATTAATTAGAGTAACACACTCCCAAGCGTTTTGGCTGATAATGAACTCTCTATCATGTCAGGCCAATTTAGTCTGACATTTTTTGATAATTATGTTTACATCAAAATCAATGCCCCTTGTGATGAAATATGTGAGAATTTCTCATGCGGTTCAATACGAAGGGAATATGGTGAAGTTATCTATTAATTATCAATTTTATTTATTTATTTAATTGTTCATTCATTTAAATTTTCAAACCAAACCTCACATTATATTAGATTATAATATATTTCAGAGAGTTTCTACAGTGAAGTCTTTAAAAAATGTCAACATTTCTCCAACTGTACTGCACTATGTTGTATAATACAGGTACAGATACATTATATAGGATCCGAAGTGAGCCTGGGAACCGAGGCCAGCGTCGGTTATGTAATATTATAAGAGCATTTAAAACACTTGTGGGTCATGCCAGTACTGGCTGGTGTAACTGCAGTGGCGGAAACATGAATACGATTGTTGGATGAGTTCCCAGTTCTTTATGGCTGAGTCACTATTTGAAGAAATGTCCACATGAAGGTACACACCATGCATCGCTTGCACAACAGCTTCAACAGAAGTGGTAGTGCATGTGTTTGTTCATACCTTGCAAGCACCGTGTCACACATAAACTGTCCATAAATATCTTCGCTCATAATTGAAGCGCTATACTGTAGCTACATCCATGCATTTTTTTTAGTTATTAGTTATAAGGAAGACGAGAGTTAAACAACTGTGATTGAAGCTAATTTAAAAATGAAAAGTAAAAGAATGATGGGGTCTACAGACAGAGATGGGGGGAGAATCCCACCACAATGTTTAGGCGGTATCAATATTCTATTAATATTCACAATGCCAGAGGTCCCGGCTGGTATGCCAGTCAGTGCTGAGCCGATGTGACAGGCTCCCAGAAAGACGCTAACGCCAAGGACATTAAATTCCCCCTGACAGCAACCTTGGAGACCGTCCCAGGCACGCGTCGCTTTGACTGCGGTAAATCAGAGAAATAAACTCAAAAGAACATAATGGAGTCGGCTCTCATCATTATTATGACAAGCAGGTTTATTTAGTGTACAGTTGGCTCTCCTTCTGCTTCTTGTGTGTGAAAGTGTGTGTTGTGTATGTGTATGCGCTTGCCTTGCTGAGCCCTAACAAGACAACCAGGGGTGACTGTCAACTGTCAAAAATTCCTGTGAGCTGAAGCTGCTGTTGGATTGCACATGCAGTAAAGCCAGAAGATTAGAATGAAATCCAGTTTCCAGTGGGAAAAGCAAATGCATAAGCAGCAAAATAGAGACACCAGTATGCAATGCAGAAGAACAACATTAATATTTATAACGAGTTAAACGCAGAGTGTGGGATTTCTGCTGGTGGTCTCTCATTCAAAACAGTAATAAAAGACCTAGTAGCAGATGACATAGTGAAGTAGCATGGGAACATGGGAGTTGTTGTTTTCATCACCAACCACTATGACACAAGCAGAAATCATGTTTACACTGGATGTAATATATTACATTTACTACCATTACTTTCAGTGAAGTGTGTACTTAATAAGTTATTGCCTTCTAATAAAAAAAACCTATAAATATTGTCAACAAAGAGGATATGATGCAACAGACATGTGACCAAATTAAGTGGCCAGCTATATTAAATAAAATGATGGAAACATTTGGTAATAACTGATGTAATAATAATAATAATAATAATAATAATAATAATAATAATGAAATAAAAGTTCCAAGGCTGAGCTTAGATGTAATCAGGGACATTTCAATTCTGTTTTATTCTATTTATGCAGTTTATTTAGATGTTTTATTATTTTGATATTGCATTTATGTGTTATTGTATTATGTGTTGGTGTAAATCATATTATTACTATTATTATTATATTGTTCATAATAACATAAAGCCAGAAACCAAATTATATAATGATAAGTAACAGGCATATTATTGTATATAGTATAGATATGCTAGACTAGGAAGAATATTATCATTGATTATTTAAGGAGAAGGGGTGGGAGTTTATAAATACTATATATAGTTCTTCTCCTTTTCGAATATGTATTATATGTCTTATATCTTGTATTTAAGTGTTTTGTTATCTATTTTCTTCTGCTTTTTGACATTCATATTCGAAATGAATTTATCAATAATCAATCAATCAATCATTTTTATGCGTGTTTTTGCTTTAGTTCTAAATATGGAGAACGATAAATCAACAGAATATAGAGCAAAAGCCTAACCACTTTAAGAAAATGTGTTGAGGGAATATTATATATTATAGCTTTAAGGGAGCATTTATAAGTATATAGTATAAAAATATATAGCATACATGTTTTGCAAGTACGTGGCAACTAAAATACAATACAACACATGAACAAAACCTCGCCATATTGTCATGTTTAGATCCCAGGATGACATGTTTCACCTCATATACTTCTCATATAGCATGCAGTATGTAGATTATGTGTTATATGGTGTAATAAACAGGAATATCCCACAGACCACCCTGCTTTCTACGTATGTATTGTATTTGTTCTTCTGATTACATCCACAAATGAGAAATAAAAACAACAGCTTATGGCACCGCAGACAGCCTGCAGCAAGCTATCTGGGGGCCCTCTATCATCCCTGTCTTCAGTTCCCCCTCCCTTATAGAAGTCTTGGCCAAACTTTATCATCACTGCTCCCATTTGAAAACTATTAAAGACACTGTGGCCAGAGGAGATGGAGATGTCGTAAAACATATTATTGATTTTTTTT
>JAPTMW010000014.1:27158660-27170706 GCA_029822955.1 Ostorhinchus angustatus | reverse complement strand
TAGGTTGCGTTGAAGCACCTCAACCAACCTGCCTTTACACCCCTACACCACTAGGGGCAGCACTGCTCAGGGCCCCATGTACCTCACATCACACACTCCCCTCATGTTCACACGCTCACATACACACACTTTACTTTACCGTGCATATACCTCCTCCAACATCAATACAGGGTCTAGTTGAGCATCAATGACCCTGCAAGTAACAGGGTGCACACATATACAAGCGGTGCTTCCTTCTTGCTCATTTTACACCCTCTTATCAAAAAAACAAAACCAGTGTATTTGTGCGCACCAGGGCCTCATGGGTACTGTCACAGATGGTGCTAATGACGTGTGCCCCAGCAGAGGCAGCGCCCTCGTTTTCGCTAGACTGGTGACATATGCTCAGTCGCAGGGCCATCAGCACTGCACAGCAGCCCCCAGTGTCCAAGAGACACCCCCGTAACCTCTCTATGACGGCGACACAATGACAGACACAGACCCTAAACAAACACAGAGCTCAGCTTTGGCCTTTTCTCTCTCTTCATTGTATTTCAATCTGTTTCTTTCTCAGTCCCTCCCTCCCTCTGCCCATTTCTGTCTCTCCCTGTTACTTCTCCCTCCCCTATGTTGTTCATCCCTCCTCTGCCTTTTCCCCTAATGTCCCCACTGAGCCTAACATGATGGATGACCCTTTGCTTTAGCGATTAGGGTCCCCGTGGGGGCCCCTTGCCTCCTCTGTCGGAATCCGGGTATGGCGGAGTGACAGAGCAAGTTCAGGCCGCCGCCTGCCTCTAAGTGTAAGCGTGTGTGTTGCAGATATCAGGCGGATTTATATAGAAGGGTGACAGGATGTATCAGCCAAGTGGGGTCTCATGGTAGGTAATGGGCAGAGGACTAGCTTGTCTCCATGTCCTGTGGCCTTCCCCTCCACCCAGGCCACTCGTGCCCATACTGTCACACAGGGATTGAGATGAGACCAGATGTGTTACAGTGTTCTGATTTTATTTTACCTGCAGGCATTACAGATGCTCTGTCTAGTACAAAGGAATACAAAAGGAGTAAAAAATATTACTTTTCAACATTTGGATTCAACCAAATATTACATTTAGTTCTGGGCTAAATGATATTATCTCCAAAAATTTTAAAGTAGTTTAGTAGCATTGCAATACAATATATTGTTACAGTATCCAAAGGTTACAATAATGCACTGACACTTCAACAAAAAACCAGAGTGGAGGGGAATTCCTTGAACATGAGGGCAACCAAAAGACCACTGGCTGTCATTATCCAGGTAACCCAACCTCCTCAGTATTACTGTAACTGCACACTAATTCACTATGGGTATGAATGAACCTCCAGAGACTTTTTGTACTGTATAATGATGCCACACCAGCCTTTTGTACAACTACATTCCTTCAGAAAGTTGTAAAAATGCTAAAAGGTAGCTGTGGACAAATTACCAAATTACACTAGAGCCCCTGGGGAACACAATCTGGAATCAGTCGAAAGTGTTGGAGTAAAAACACTGTGTCATGTTTCTGTAACCAAGAAGATGTAACCATAGACGTCTTTTGTTCAAGATAAAGCAAAAAGCCAGTTGTCTCACCATTTGTTTAGAGGGGATGTTTAGTTGATGAGCTCATGCCGAGATTCACTTTTCCATGTAAATGGATTAGCTATAGGACGGGTGCAGTATTTTCTAACTCAGCAATAATAGAAACACATGAATACTAGAATATGCATAGCACAGCAAGCAATGTGTGTAAAAACTTTGGAGTGGAATTATTAGCATTGATAACTGTTCATTTAGTCTCCGTTGCCTAAATTATTTACTGTTAATTTTGCATTTTCAAAGTGCTGCGTTAGCCTTTTCTTTGCAGCAGAGTTGCACTGAAAGAAGTAAACCATGACTGAAAAAAAAAGAAATGAGAGGCATTTGGAAATCAATAGGTTTGTTTGTTTGAATGATGGCATTTAAAACTTGAAATGGACCCTTCAACATTTGTTTTGTAGTTGTAAAAATCTCTTTTGCAAACAAAGCTTTTCAGTTGTTTGCTGTGATGCTCTTATGCAGATTTAAAAATACAATCTGAAACACCTAGAGGACCAGAAATTGTGCATTTTTATGATTCTACTGGTATCATTAAAATCTAAATACCTCAACTCAAGTGTCATCGGCACAATCATACAATTTATATTTATGTCAGAAATATAGATCTTGTATAAATGATCTACTAACTGCAGTAAAGGGGTTAAATTATCAGTCATGACCTAGTAGCTGCTTATGCAACCTGCAGTATAGTAGCCACTTCTGTTCAATGGTAATTTGAGGAAAAAAGTGGGAGAAAAAATATACAGCGTTACATAAGTAGCTCAGACCACTCTTTAGTGGGTTATGCATAATGAATCACAAACTGGGACTAACTGCTGAACTAAAAAAACAAAACACCTTGCATTTTAACTGTACATATATAGTGTACAAACCTTTATGTTATAATGGTAATCAAAATATTGTCATAAGTCAAGAGTAACTGTCACCAAACTGAATTAATGCAGTTGAAATATATGTAGTATGTTCATTAATTTACATTACCAAAGCACTGTGCCTCTTAAGGCCAGACAAATAAACAAAAAAACCCAACAATATTAAATATATCATGTAATCACATGTTCATAAAAAAGAAAAATATGCAGTTTATTGGTAGTTCTCTTAAAATTGCAAACTGGGGTTGATGGATTGGGTTAAATTTACACTTCAGGCTGAAATGTCATTTTTCACCTACATTAAGACATCTATGACTATGATATTTTCTTCAAACATAGAAGCAGCAGATTGTCATTGTTTGCCTGCTAATGTAAGGAAAGAAAATAACTCCAAATCTGAAAAAAACAAAAACAAACCTAAACTAAAATTAAAAACACAAAAGAAAAGTCAATTCCATTGGCAGTGTTAAAAAAAACTGCCCTGGTGGTCTTAACCAGTCATCATTTTCTTACTTAACGATAATGGACACCATGTGAGGATCCTCTGGTCTCACAGACAAAACCAGCGAACTGAACGAAAAAGAGGAAAAGAAGAGGAAGAATATTTATGTTCCCAAAGAGCTGACATCCGGAGATAATCTACTGTATCCTTAGATAATCTTTAGTAGCTTATATGCACCGGCTGAGCTGTAATTAATGGCAGGGACGTTATAACACAGTGACCCAGGGATGTTTGTCCTTTCAGTGTACGTATATGTCCTGTTCATCAGGAAAAACTGGAGCCAGTCACATCTTCTGCTTCTGATTTAAAGTCGGAGAGAAGTGCCAGCGGACGGTGCTCACAAAAGCCAAAATCTGTATTTACTTATATATTTATTTTTGATTGTGGTCATAATAGCTTCTATCACCCTGACATATCTAAATGTACTGACTCAGGTAAAATGCACCCCACATACACAAGGGAGGATGTGTACAATTTGAAGTTTAGCAACGAAAGTGTATTTTTTGGAAATATGTGTATGATTTGTGGCGTTGGATGGTTTCAGTCCGAGCTTACATATGCTTAAACCATGTGTTTATTTTCAGCAAAAGCATTTTTTTTAATCCCAAACCTTCCTGACCTAACATTATGTTAACAAAAGCAGCTTTTGCAGCCAAACCTTAAAGTATAAACTAAACCTTCTGGCTTAAAAAACTAAATGTGAAGCATGTTTGTGCAAGAAGATAGAAAAATATAAAGCATTTTTTACATAATCTGCTATTAATTGAGTATTGGAAATTATGATTATGGTGCGTCACGGCAGCTCAAATGTCACGGATATCTATGAATTGCATGTGAACTGTTTGATGGCAACACATTATATGATTATCTTACCTTTAATAAGCCGATACCTGATATCGCTCATTTTATAAGTGGATTAATATGTGAATCGGGTGTTCTGTCAGACTACGAACAGAATGACTGTATGCTCATCCCCAAACTGTGAGATGTGTGGGAACCCCTCGCTGCAGCCACAGCAGCCCTCTGTCATGCCGGCTCCAGTGTCTGGCCCTGTCATTTTTCACCCGACCACCGACAACACTATGCAAGAGGAGAGGATGTGTGTGTTTGTGTGAAAAGCACACCTGGCAGAGACGGAGACCTATAACCCCACCCCTCCACCAGCCGACCTCAAACCCCCTCTCCCTCTCCTTCTCTACCTCCTCTTTCTCCGCCCTCCATCCCACCTTATTCCCTTCCTTCCTTCCAACGCCCCGAGGGGAGAGATGGATCTGTATCTGAACTGGTGATGTCACTCCTGGCAACCTGAGGTTTCAGAGTTCAGAGGAGCGAAGTGAGGGAAGTAGCTCACTCTGTTTACAACACATGCATATTCTGGAATGCTGGATCAGATACAACATACATTGTGTTGTCAAGTCCTTTAAATATTTGCTTTGTCTCTATTCTTTAATAATAGTATAACGGTTTATATCTGATGTGAAGTGGGATTTGTGTGTAATGTTACTTTTTTTTTTAAGTTTTCCTCAATTATTTAAACAGAAATGGATGGGATGTGCAGAGCGGGAAACAAAATAAAGACAAACAAAATGTAATTGGGAGCAGTGAAGACATGTGTTAAACAACTGAAGCCATATAACCACAGTTAATCACCTATTTGCAAAAATGTAAAGCCCTCACATGTTTTGTTATCGGAGAACCTACAGGGTAACGAACACTGAGCGGAAATCATTTCAAGAAATCGTAAAGCCCACACCCTAACTGCAAAGAATCCTAAAAAGATACCTCATATGGTTTACATGTATACCTCCTATATATAAACATAGACATGTAGACAAACAGGCCCAGAATGTTCAAAATGCTTCATGTGGCTGGATTCATTTTTGAGGATTTAGGCCTTTTTTTTATACAGTCGAGTGAAAACACGCTAGAGAAGACAGCAGAGCACATGTCATGGAAGTCAGTCTGGATAAAAAGACTTGTCTCTCTTTCCTCAGTCGAGTCATCATACGGTGCAGTCATGCTGCAGAAGTTTATGGATTTTAAAAGTCTTGACATTGTCCCATCAATTACAGGACACTGATGTCATCGGCCCCTCTGCATCTCCGTGAATACTTTCAATATATGCAGTCAAAGTCAGAGCAGTCAAAACATATTCCAAGTGCGTTTTTGACATCCTCACTTTTTCCATAGAAGTGTCAGCGGCTCTGCTAGACATAAATGTATCAGCGTTGGTGTTTGCGCGTCTGGGAGAGCGACTGAGAGTGCATGTGCATGTGCCAGTGAGTGCACGTGCACTGATTAACACTCCCTTCTCAATGTCAGATAAAAGCATGAAAAATGGTATGGAGTAAAAAAAGGGCGTCTCCCTCGCCAGTTGTAGCTTTAGTTATCTGATCGATACCATGCAATTATAGAGATTTATGTCGCCTAACATTCCAGGGTGAGTTCTTCTCACAGCCACCTGTGGAAATATGATCTGTTTTTAACTCATCTAACACCAGGGGAGGAGGAGTGGAGTAGTCTAAAGGAGTGGAGAGGAGGGTAAAAGTAAGCTCATCTCGCCAAAGTTTCCACTATAAATATATTTAACTACACTGAACCTTAAGGAAAAAGCAAAACATAATCACTACAGGGTATGCCAACCAGCATGAATTTCCAAAACAACATATCATTATAGTTTGATTGATAGGGTGTAACTGTGCCTTCTGTTTGGTCAGGTTTGATTAGTATCTTTAAACCCATTATTTCAAGTGTGACTGAAGTATTATCAGAAAAAAATGGGTTTGGAAAGTTTTTAACCTTTGTGGGCATTTGCAAATTTTCAGTTTCAGATACTGACAGTAAACAAAGTGAATTTTGACACATCTATTTAAACTATGCATTACAATAAGAGCACAGAATGTCCACATATAATTATCTAGAAAGATCAACAGGGATCCAATTTCTGTAGCAGCAATGCTTGTGTGTTTGTACAGGGTTTATGACATTAGTATATGCTGAGATTATAGCTACTGTAAAGTGATTTATCCTAAACTCAAACTGGCTAAGACTTTCATTAATTGTCCTTCATTTTACTGCCTTGGGTATGGACTGTGAAAGTTACATGCTGCAATCAGGAAAACCAATACTATGAAAGACAAAGGAAGGGCAGTGCAAAGGTTCAAGAGTTGTTTCCACTGTGCAGAGTAGCATTCATGCAATCTTCTAAAGAGCTCATCATAGACTGTAGATACATTTATTCTCTGGTCAGTCCTGATGTCCCCTGAGGCTGCAGGTCATGCACTATGAGCTCCTGTTTTAAAGCTTACCCACTGAGGCGCTCCTTGCTCCATATGTGGCAACAGTGATTCTGGTTCCACTACATGGGCTCTGTAGGAAAACACATGGTTGTAAAGCTTGAGCTTAGTGATCTGGCTGTGAAGCCCTCATACACTGAGCTTCAATGATGGGTGGACTGATGTCCATTTAACATTTCTGCATGTTCGTTTCCCTTCTTTGAGCTCTCCCCTCTCTCCATTGTCTTTCTTTCATTTGAGACATTCTTCCTTTTCCATAATGAGTCATGCAGAAAGAATGAGCAGGACTCCTTTGTCCCCATCAGCCATCATTCTCTCCATTTTACACACAAATTCTCTGGTTGTGTTGTCTAAGAACCTTGATATATTACGGCATTCTCCCCTTGCACAGGACCATAGCACTGACAGTGAGTTTAAACTGCATTGTTATGTTCTGACATACGGTAAGTAATTCAGTCCAGATAGGTCCTGTCAAAGCAGGTTTGCTGCGTAATTACCTGAAGTGCTCGAGTCTGATCAGATTCATTTGTGAAAACGCAAAGCATCAAATTTTGCTCCAGTTCCAAAGGGAATTAGAGTCAGAGTAGTTTTACTTCCAGTAAACAAAGTGATCTGTCAAACCTTTATAGAGTCCATCTCCACAATAAAATATAACCTTATGTGTGTGATAGTGGCGATAAAATCAGTTACCTTTTTTTTTTTTTTTTTATCTTGACCTCAAACTAAACTGGGCTGAAAAAGCCATTAAGGTTTTGAACTAATTTTTTTTTCTAAACTCTGTATGAAAGCCAAAATATCATGTTTTATGTTTTAAAGGCTTTTCTGTCATGCATGAATATCAGAAAAAAGCACCAACCTGTAGCCTGTTTCAGACCTTGTAAGTGGAAAATTTTACTGTAATAAATAACCAATGCTGACACGCTAAAAGGCTTTGTGGATCTGTCATATTGCAACATTTCATCAGACAATGGCATCGGTACATGATGACACAGCTTAGGTCAAACCATTCCAGACCTGGTAACTGTATCTCTTATTTTCTCTCCCCACAGAGCTTCTTAACTGGATTTACTGCAATGTGATATAGGACCAAGTACTGAGTGTAGACTTGGTGGTTTGCGGTGTGTGTGCTTGTGTGTATATGTGTGTGCAAGAGTATATATATGTCACTGTGTTTGCAAGGGTGTATTTCTACTTGCGATTCTGTATTTGTGCATATACAGCTTGGACACACAAGTGTGTTTGAGTATGAGATCAGATGTTTGCCCAGTCCATCTCTGGGATGGTGGAGGAGCAGAGGACGCTGGGATATGCTCAGCCTGAGGGGATCCTCTTGTGTGCTGAATGGAATTGAGGAATGCCACCATAGACAAACATGCTGCAAGCTATGAAACAACCGCCATACATCTGAAATCAACACTGTGCGTCCCTGCTATCCAACACAAAAGGGAAGTCAATCCAAGATACCAAAGGGGGGAGAAAGAGAGAAGAGATGGAAAGAGAGAAAGAAAAGAAAAACAAACATTACAAGGGTGCCTCAGTTTAGCCCAAAGGGGGTTTCAATGTAATGTCACAGCAATGCTTAATATGGTGCGCAGCATGTAATGAGTTGATGTAATAATAACACATGCATCTTTTTTTTTCCTGATCATTTGATGTCCACTCATGGCCAGACATGTGGTCCAAACCATATCACTACTGTGCAACCTAAAATCCCATGTAATATAATTTGAAAATAGTTCTCCTCTGAATGCTATTAAATGTAAAAAGCAAGAAACCTCATCGTATGGAATAGAGATGCAGAAAAGTGTTGGTTTTCAGGTCCTTAAATTTGGGTGGCTGGAACGCTGTTGGTAAAGTGGCTAAGTCATTTACTGCAAAGTTTTGATTCCATAGCTGACATGAGCCATATGCTGAATTGTTTTAAGTGAAACCCTGAGCTCAAAATCCACCCACGCCAACCGAGTGTGCGCTTACAACTTGAACAAAAAATCTGGTGCATACTAAAATTATCCTCTAGACTGTTCATGCTAAAGCTAACTCTGCTGTTGGGAGTTTCTTTACAATAAATCCTGGTATTTCTTGTTTATATATCAAGTTTCTGTAACACCAGATAAATATAGTGAGATCATGTGCACAGCAAGATGATCATGAAAGGGTCACAATTCTACAAAAGCATCCACACAGAAAATACACAGCACTTTGTATCATTTCTAGACTTGTTGCATATAAAAAATGAAGACCTGGGTTTACAGTGTTGGAGGAGGTCTCTGGTTTGGAGCTTTCTACCATGATGTTTGCCACATTTGCTTTGTGGAGAACACCCACAGATCAAAATGCATCTTGCTCTGCATGGGGTTTATGAGGTGAGAGCTTTTTTTGCTCCACACGCAGACAGTTAGCATTATCCTACCAATGCATGTGGATTCGCAACATTGGCTGACAATTGTCACTCATGTACTTCATTCTAATAATTTGGCAAGCTTACGAGCATGTGAGACGAAATGATTTCAACTTGCATGGCGATAGAAGGTGTACACGTGTGCGGGAATGTAATTGATTTATTTATTTTATGACTAGGATTCAAAGCAAGTGTGAGATTTGCTACCGTAATGCGGCTTCAGTGAGACAGACTGTGTGGTTGAATAAAGGTGGGGGAAGGTAGCTTCTCATCTGTGGCGGGCCTCGCAATCCTTCCAAACCTTCCAAGAACGTTGATAAGCAGATCCCTGAAATGAAATCTTCCCCAGCACCCGGCTGGATCTGCCTCTAATCGTTTTATTTACAGTCACTATAAAAGACGCCTCCCTTTTAATGGCACAGTGAAATAATAGGCAGCCGAGGAACAATCGGTACAGTCCTAAGCGCATTCCCCCCTTCCATTTTCACATTAGGCTAATCGAGGCAAGGGGAAGGATATAAAGACATCAGTTGGATGAAATGAATGTAATTGGAGAATAATGTAGTTAGTTTGCTCTAATCTTCTGCATAATATTAAAATGTTCTCAATGCACCCCAGCTGCATGCAATCACCCCGCTCTGAGGGGAAACCTGGGCGACGATGTCTGGAGTGAGGAAGGAGTGTGTGAAAAAGAGATCAAGGAAGAGATATGGTGGTATGCAGGAAAAGGCGAGCACGAGAAACAATTGGGCGCTTCAGTAGGTAGTCCAAGAAACTGTCTATGAAGGCCTTTGAATAGATAAACTGAGCTTTCCTCTCTCCATCTTTTCTTTGACACGGGAAAGCAATCCTTACACCCTGCTGACGGCTGGCTAATTTGTGATGGGGGCTTGTTGGTTGCCAAGACTGGCTATGGTGCTGGTAAAATCAGGAACAGTAGGGACCAAAACTGTCAGCATGGGTTTCAGAGGTTCATTTTCTCCATGCTGAGTACAGCCTGGTACAGCCTGACTACTTTTTTTTTCCTTTTTCATATGCTGCCAAAAAGCATGCAATAGTACAACAACTTACAATAGGAGTCAGCATTTAAGGAATTAAGTTTTCTCAGTAACGAGGGTGGAATAACTTGCTTTGTGCGCGCAGAGAAAAGTTATTTGAAATGATTAAAGGTCTACTCGAGGTGCGAAAACATCTTCGGCTACATCTATTACATTTTGTGCAACTTTAATGGCCCTGAGATTGGAAATTGAGAGGTCATCAGTCACTCAGTTCAATATGGTCTCTTATACCTCTTTAGATTTAAAAAATGACTGTTGCCTCAAACGTTTTCAACGCCAAGCCGAAGAGGCTAAATGAAGTTTTGATCAACCCACTCTATGCAATTAGGACTGTAGGGAACTTATAGTGTGAACAGCCACAGCAGTAGCCTCATAGTGGAATTAGGAGTGAGGTTTATTAGTCCCCCTTTGGCTTAGCCTTGTCTGTGATTTCAAGGCAAAAAAAAAAAAAAAAACTCGCTCTGAGGCGGCTCTTTAACTGGTGTTATTGTGCAAGAAAATTGTCATTAGACAGTGGAACAAATAACCTCGAAACGTCATGGGTGTCTTCACTAGGGATCTAAAACAACAACAAAGAATTAATCAAATTAAAAGGAAGCCTTGTTATGCGATTTCAATTTAATTTCCACAACCAAGCCTCTATTTAGTGTTTGACAAAACCTAAAAAGGGCAAGTCACAGTTTAGGGGCTCAGTAACAGTTTTATATTAGTGAAGAATTATCAATCCTTTAAGCTAATTTGGATAAGTTGGGGAGCCATAAAGTGGGCTATGAAAATGGAGTAGCCTATTTGTTAAGCTCCCACCCCCTTCCACACTCTTTTTTTATGCCACCGGGGCACTAATGCACTTTTGTTTTCCCTTGTTGATCATCTGCTATTTAAGGCACATTAAATCCTTGAAATTAATATAAATCTATGAAAGCTATTAGAGATTTCTGCATGTATCAGGCACCCACACAGGCCTGCAACTGAGGCCTTCAGTGGGTCCTAAATAATTACTATGAAGACATTAAGCCCTGTCATCAACTTTATAATAAAATGCACCGTGGTGGACTTTTCAGTGTTGTTTAGGAAATACTTAAACCTGACCAAGTAATCTGCCCTCTCCTCTCCCCATGTCACTTGTTTTTCCTCCGTCTCCCAGGACATTCTTCTGTTCTCTCTTCTCCACTAATCCCACATCCTCTTCCCTCCTTTCCTCTCCTCTCTTCTTCACTTCTCTCCTCTCTGTTCCTCATAGCCAAGCAGTTTAGGCAAGTGCCATATGCCCTGATTAAAGCTAGCGGCAGGCCAAGGAGCACAGGGAGGCTGTTTTGTCATTAGCCCCTCGCGCGGCTGAGGTGGAAACTCATTTAGCCCCATGCTGGACCTTCATTATGATAGACTTGAATCAGATGGCATCTCTGGCTGGGATCTCTGGCTCCTGGCTAACGGATGGGGAGATGCTGTGGCTTCGGCCCCTCTCCAGCCCCAGCAGGGAAAGAGAAAGGGCTTAAGTGGGGATAGGGTTGGAGAAGAATGGCTGCGGCTGGATAATGGGAAGTGAAAGGCGATGGAGACTGAGAGAAACGGCTCAGAATGGTGCAGGGGCAACAAAACAGCGACTGAGGTCAGGACCTAGATTAAAGGTAGTGGGTCCTACAGAAGCCCCAGCAGCTAAGGTGACGGAGAAGGAGAGCTTAGAGATATTAGAGATACAGTTTTTTTTTCTGTTTTGCACCATATAGACACTTCACAGTAACAATTAATGAGTGCTGCATTCATGTTTGGCTTCTTCTTCGTCTTCATGTTAATACATGCCAATCTGTGTTAAAGTCACATACACTGTTGCCAATAAAGTTGGAATAAAATATTTTCACCTCTTGTCATGAGATGATTCTGACAATGCGATTTATTATTGATACATACAGTGTAACTGGGACTCGTACGTTATCGAACAAAATTATAACAACTTTTTGGGCAACAGCGTAGATAGACAAAATACACATTTCATATTTATTTGGGATCAGAAATGAATCACTGGCTTCAAATGTTGAGGACAGTTTAAAATGAAGGAAGAACAGGTTACTCATTCCATCCTTTTATTGCCCAATGAAGACAATAAAATCCTCATAAAATACCTGAATGACCACAGTAACTGGTCATAAAATATTAGTAGTATTGGTGGTGAAATATAATTTTTATTTGAGTTACAAAAATGCATACAAATAAATGCTGTTATGTCTGCATCTAAACAGTGGTATCAGTGCAGAGGATAGATAGATAGATAGATAGATAGATAGATAGATAGATAGATAGATAGATAGATAGATAGATAGATAGATAG
>JAPTMW010000014.1:27083300-27098725 GCA_029822955.1 Ostorhinchus angustatus | reverse complement strand
TCCCTTGGCAAAGCAAAATTGCTCAGCACCAAAGGCAGCCAGACTACCATTCTGCTGTTAGGATGCTGGACAAGACAAAAAAATAAAATAAAGTAAAAAATAAAATAAATAAATGGCTAGATTGCTATGAAAGAAAACACTACATTAAAAGACGTGTCTCATTTTCAGGGTGTAGTTGCAGATGAAGCAGAAGTAGCAGAAGGAGATGGAGTGATAATCCTGCACCACACAATGGAACTATTCACCCTACTACATAACAGAGGTGTCAACTCAGGTAGAAGTATAGATATTAGGGTTTAAAGACTTCTGTTGAAGTATCAACTCAAGCTTAAAAGTGTAGAAGTACTGGTTACAAAACTACTAAAAGTATAAAAGAACAATGCAAGGGGAAAAATATGCCATTAGGACAAAAGCTTAGGCGGTGCCACAGGGGCCTATCGTGCACTACCCCACCTCCCCAAAAAACATTTTTCTAAACACCATAATTACTATAATGTTATATTAAAATGTTAATGTTGAAACATTTGGGATGCACTAGTCTACCTGTTTCAGCCACATATGCCCATTGAAAATGAAGGCATTTTAGTCCACTGCAAATGTATTAAAGAACCATATATGTGCACTACTGAGCATTAACATCTGTTTCATGGAGCGGAAGATATGATGACTAGTTGAATATAAGCATTGTAATGGTGCAAAAAGTCAGGTGCAATGGATCGCGTACAAACCAACAGGGTGTCGGAATGGTATACGTTTATACTTCTCATCCAACCACAAAGTCACTCTATCCGGATGACATGATTTATCTGGATAGTTTTTTTTAAAAATTTGAACGATAAGCCGGAATGAAAACAAGCCCATATGAAATAGGATTAATGAGGCTATTTTTAAAATGTAAGGAGTAGAAAGTACAGATAATTACGTGAAAGTAAAAAAGTCGTCTGACCAGTAAAGTATAGATAACCAAAATTTCTACTTAAGTAAGGTAACGAAGTATTTGTATTTCGTTGCTCAACACCTCTGCTGCATAGGTGTACTTCTGGTAAAGCAGAACACTTCCTGTATATATGCAGACTCCTGGGGTTTGTCTTTATACACAACCAGCAAAAACACTGGCTTACCTAGAAATACTGCACAACCAAAAATAATATTTCTATTTTTCTCCACATATGTGCAAGATGGAAAGGGGCATCCCCAGCGGGGAAAAAAGCCTCTTCCCCATAACATCTAATTTAACTAATTTTATTTGGTATCAGGTAGAAAAACAGAATAGTCGAAAAACTCAACCCTTAATGGTCAATTTAAAGAAATTCAGTCACTTAGTTAAATTAGCTTTGTATACCTGCTTAACAGATCAGTTACACTAATTTTCATTTCAGGGCAAAAAGAATGTGACGTGAAGTCAAACAAGCTGATTTACAAGATAGGAAAGTCAAAGACTCAAGTTACACGAACAATTTACACAGATCCTCATGAGCCATGTACCCTTAGCAGTCTTATTGCTATTTATCCTTGTTTTGTTTGTGTGTATGTGAGAGTGTGCATGAGTGCAATGAGTGTGTGCAAACTTCACTCTCTTTCTCTCTGTGTCTCCAATAATGAGCATGTGCACCTTTTCCGCCCGGGGCCTTCATACACAATTTAGCCAGAAAGCCATAGCTGATCATGATTTAGCTTTTGACACGGCTCGCCCTGAGGCTGGGGGGGACTAATACAGATATCTGACTCCCAGACCGCGATGGAGGGAAGGAGAGAGAGAAAGTGAGAGGCCTTTTATTGACTAAATGATAAAGAGGTTGGTAATGATAAATAACAGTCATTTTATTGTGGAATTCCCAGAAAAGACAATTCTACACAATATATAAAAGAGAAATAATAGACGTGGAAGTTGCACGGCGGGGTCTCGACGTGCTGGTTCCCTACAGAGAAGCCCATTGTTAAACTCCAATATTCCTCTTCTGGGGTGGAGGTCACAAATTGTGTTAGAAGGACCTGCTGCTATGAATACTACATAAGGCTGATGCAGAGTGGCAGCGTCATCCCTGTCTCTGGCACTAGGAGGAGGGTCTAGGCAAGACAGCGCCAGTCTTGCCCATGGGCATCTCTCTCAGCATCTTTATTCTGTGATTCTCTCTCTTCTATAGTGCACTGAGGCTCTCTCTCCCTCTCTTTTCCTTTCGTCCCCTCTTCTCCATTCGCTCTCTTTCTGTCTCTCAGCGTGGTCCTCGACTGTTTTCCCAGCACATCAGGGTGGCAGGGGAGCCTGTCTCTGCTGCTTTTGCTCTCTGCCGCCTTCAAGTCTCCAGGCCTCAGCTATCAGTAAGACAAGATGGCTGACCCTCTAAGGACAGATAAAGTCCTCTGTGGTACGGTGTGAATGACATTAAGTGCAGGATACATGCTCAGTTGGTTGGAGGAACAATGAAGAATACGGCATTGCCTGTGTTAACGCAATTTATGAAGACCAATCTCTGTGTTTTAGTGTAAAATAAAGAAAAATAGCCCTTGTGTAAATGTATTAAATTCTTATTACATTGGACCCATGATGGATAATAGTATATGCTGACCATCATGCAGAATTAAAGATCTTAACCTTGCACTTTTGACTTGATCATTCAGTATCACACTGATAGCATTCAGTCCACAAAGACTGATCCAGTTGTCCACTGTCTGATCCAGCGGTGCTATCTGGTGGGAGGTTTCCGGCTCTGTTGGTGTGAGAGACTGGTGGCAGCTAGTGTGTGTGTTTGCCTCAGGATACCTCTGCAGCTCTGCAGTTCTTGAATACTGAGTGGAGAGTGGCCCAGAAATGAGCAGTCAAATCCAATTAAATTACTCAAATTAAATTGTACAATGGTTATGGAATACCTGATCGAATTACTCACATTCAGGGGATTTCGACAGCAACCAATTAGTTCAAAGTATAAAGTTCACACTCTCAAATTAACACCAAGAGAGGACAGGGCCTTTATTTGAGGAAAATGATACATCATAATTACATCACATTGGAAAAATCACAAATTATACAGCATGCATTTAATAAGAAAATGGAAATGGTTAATAGGTCTTGATAAGACAAATCTAACCCTGTCAACAGTGCAATGAGGCTAGGTTGGCTAAATTAAAGAGGAGGAGTTATTATTGTATCAAGGAAGCTTAAGGGCCCTTTGTTGTTCAGTCAGAACACCGGCACTCAGGATGTGGTCTTCCCTATCAAACACAAAGGCAGAAGCCAACAGCTAAGAGAAGGGGAAGAAAACAGTCGCAGCAGACTGTAGTTAACTCTCCTCCTCTGGTAATTGAGATATGTTAAAGAGGTTGGTCCGACAGTTAACAAGATTTAATTGCGAAGTAGGTCTTTCTCGTTAGATTGGCCAAAATAGACACTTTGTCATTTCCTCAATAATGATGGTATTCTGCAGAAACTCCTGGCTTAATTGTACGGAGGGACTTCCTGACCTTTTTTACATTTTAAATTTAGCTTCTCAAGGTGCCTTTCCAAGGTGAAACATGTGAGTAATGAGATACAAAATCAGCCCGTTAATTGACTTTCAGCAAATTTAGATCTGCAAGACCAACGTATACATTTCCCTCTTTTAAAAGTGAACCATTTTAGCTAATAAAGTTATTAATCTTACCCATACAGTAATTATCTCTGTAATTATGCTGTAATTGCACATACATCAAGGCCACCTCATATAGTGAGCTGGCTTGAGCTTCCGCCTGACGATTTTCCTCAGATCATGTAAAGACATTGCTCACAGAAACTGAATGAATATGATTGGCATTTCAATTGTAATATGTATTATTAGTTATAGTTTAAACTCTAAAATATGTGTTTGTAAAGATGCTACAAGAGATTTAATGCCTACTATAATAATAATAATAATAATAATAATAATAATAATAATAATAATATTATACTTAAATCAGAACTGACCACTCTCTGATTTGATTATAGTACACAAGAATCTAATGTCTCACTTAGTTTGACCAATGCTCCTTCTGTCCACACGGCCTCTGTCTTTCCTCCCTTACAGTGGTACTTGTTGCTAGATGCTACTTGCCTCCATTCTTCCATGGACGGCATAGAGCTAGAGCCACAGAAGTACCATAAACGGCGTAACATGATAATGCTGCTTTAATTACCCCTTGGTCAGCCCACTTACAAACCTATTGCCGCAGCAGTCAATATCCCCAAAGATCCATTCATGCCTCGGCTGATGGTTAACTTGGGAGCCTTTGCTGAGTGCTTTAGCCTAATTGATATCCTTATTTAGCAATGAGCCAGTGGGAGTCGGAGGGGAGTTAAATGGAGCAGTTTACCAGGCAGCGAGAACGCTAAACCAGGATCTCTGACACCACCACCATGGCTTGCTGCAGCCTGAACCATGATTTATACCAGCTAATTTACTGTTTCAAATTGATTAAGGCCACTTTTGTTTTGTTTTCACTAATGACTGCCACAACAAATTACACCGATTTATGACAGGTGACTGCTCCGAGGCCACTAACTAACATTGCGGCAGGTCACAAGAGAGATTGAGTCTTACAGCGTATAGATGCATAAGGACCTACCTGTACACAAATACTATGCCAACATGCAACAATTTATACCCCCAACTTTAAGTCTCTGCTATCCGTGTATTTAATCATGGTGAGATAGTCTAGATCATCACAAACTTCCTCTACAAGGGAAAACAACAGGTAGAACCCAACGCAGAATTAGCCTTGAGAGAACAATGCATATCCAACAGGTCAAACAAAGCCATCGGGAGCAATGTGAAAATCAGATTCTTCTTTTAAACTGGGTTTGTAGGTCTCTCCCTCCTGCCTGTCTCCCCAGATATGTCTGCCTTAACAGCTCAAAGTAATTAGCAACGACCACATGCCAAAGGTAGGGTAGCTACCGTACACAGAGTAGGCAGACCTTATCTTTAATTTGAGACAATGAGATGCTCTGTAGGGGCTTGTGGAGAGCTGGGAGCTATAAGGTAGGCAGGCAGGCTCCCCCTCCCAAGGTCGCTTCACTGAGATGAGCTAGTCTGGGGACAAAGGATACCCGCTGTATGCAAGAGCACATTATGACAGATTAATTATCAATTTTAGAAGCAACCTGTTTTTACACCATCTAAACTTTGTGTGAATTTCACCATGGAAATAAGGTATTTTTGGAGCCTTAAATATTTTTCCAAAGTGTATCTCTTGACCCAATATGTTTTCTCACTGTTTTAAACTTTGTTTTTGAGTGATACCTCCGAAAGTCCTCCAGGGCTTCCCATTAGTCACATGGTTGAGCACAGAGCTCAGCCACAAAATGGCCTCGGATCTTGAGCTAGTGTGTCAGCCCATTCTTTATACTGTCAGGATGAAGAAGAGCATAAAAACGCAGAGTCAATAAAGTCATATGAAATACTTGATATCGAAACATAGCACGCCCCAGTGACTGATTAAGCGTCTAGGTCCAGTTGTGATGCTCTTACATCGCAGATGAAAATAAAAGGGGGGAAGGCAGAAAAAGTATAACACAGAAGCTTTAAAAACTACTATACACAACCTTTCCACCCTTACATTTTTGGTGTGATACTTAATATTTTACTGAAACATTATTATTTTGCTGTAACTTGATTATAGTAATCTCTGTAGTCAATTATGGATGGTATCTCAATAATAACATTGAGTGAGAAGGATGTTTGAAAGGGAAGTCTTATGCTTTTGCAATGGTTAAAACATACTAATTACATCAAAGTGACTTCCTTTGTTAGAAAATGTCTGGGAACAGAAGTTGCACCGCAGTCTTTTTTTTTTTTTTTCCAGTAGTGAAGTCAATACTGTCTCAGACAAAGCCGGTGCAATGAAAAAGAAGAATGACAGAGATTAAAAATGAAAGAGAGTGCCACTTTTTGTCCAGATAGTGGTTTTAGCCTGCAGCACCTCACTGGGCTGTTCTAACTGAAATACTCTTGCAGTATTTGATCAAACTGAAACTTAAACATACTTTACACATCAGACAGATCACCATAAGTTAGAAGGTCTTCCAAATGAATGCCTGAACTTGTGGAAAAAATAAGTTTGTAATTTGTAAAGCAACTTTGCTTGAGAATATTCTGGCTTGAGTTGAGAAATAAACTGCTAGCATTATGAAAATGAATATTTCTGTTGGATCCAAACACAACATAAATTTTACTGCTTTAATGAACCTGTGTCAAATTCAATTTCCTCCTCAGAAAGTTTGAAACCGCAGCTATGATCTCTGTCAGCACACCAATCTGATTGCATGAACTGATAGCTGACAAGTTGGTATCACCTTTGCTATTCCTCACATAGTGTTTGGGCAGCATTAAACTTCTCTGTCTCGTATATAAACGATCTCTGTCAGATTGCAACTCTAATTTGACATTAACACACAGAAACATTCCTGTCTCGAGTAAACCACTAACTTGACATGAATGTTTTTTGCACAGGAGCCAAAGGAGAAGAGGAATGGGAGAGGGAGGAAGAGAGAGAGCGGAGCGGTTTTGGACAGACCGTGTTAAGATCAGTGCTCGGGGCTAGGCAGGTTGCTATGCGCTGAAATGCTAATAAGCTTCCTGGCTCTCGGTGCAGGTCGGGTAGCCTGTGCCGACTCGTCTTGACACTTCACACACATGCTGTCTTCCACCCTTTTTAATCATTTTTGATAGGCCTCCCTGGGATGCCATCCATTTAATTTGAAAGGGTTGAGCCACCCAAACATTTTCACCATCTTTAAATAGAGGTCTGCCTCAACATGCCTGCTGCATTGTGACCCGACAAGGTGAAAAGCAGTGAGGAAAAATGCTGTTTGGGTTTAAGAGGATAATATTAGGCTAACACTTGTGGTGTTAAAGGTTGGGTTAAAGACTAGTGAGTGATGCTGAAGTAGGTAAATAGAAGAGATTAGGGGAATTTCAACAATACAAGAAGTCAACACAAAAAAAACAAAAACACAGGTTTGGATTAAAGCCCATGCTATAACTCCTGAATGACTTGTTTAGAGCTTATATGTGTTGTCCAATCAGCAGGTTTATACATCAATGGATAAATAAAACCCTAAAATGTGAAGAAAAGTATTTGAAATAGGAGATGTAACGTAAAACCTATATAATTTAAGATGCACAGCCAAATCTGCACAATCTAAAAAGGGAGTAAATACAGCATGGGATAAATAAAATAAAGGCGGCATAATGTACCAGTCAAGCTTCCAATTCAGTTTGGAAAATCATTTTTGTTTTTGAGAAAACATCTTAGATTGTGTATTCTCTGACAGAGTTGAACAACTGCTGTCCTACTCTATATATCTTACAATTCTCTCTGAAAAATCTCAGAGCCTGCAGCCAACACAGTATGGTCAGAAATGAAGCCCAGCCATGTTGTATGATTCATAGGGAAGAAATAACATATTTTATTGGAGTCTGAGAGATTTATTTACTGAGGTTATGGTGGATGTGTAAGGGACACAATCACCAGGGATTTCACCATCCAATTTGCCAGTGTACTCTTCTATAAACATCAGTCAGTAGAAACGGGACAAATTCTACAGAAAATAATCATAAACAAACCATTACATCGCATTTTGGAAATTGTCAGGAGACACTCTTGACGATGTCTATCCGCTCAGAGTCAAAGGCAGAAAAGCCCAAAAGGCAAGTGGGGATGTCTGTGTGCTATATGATATTACCGTGACTCTAAAGATAAAGATATCATACATTATTGGTTTAGACTGCCAAAGAGAGAGGGAGAGACCAGCACCAACAGATAGCGGGGGCGAGAGACAGACACATATAGACAGAGAGGGAGAGTGTTCAAATATAGAGACTCTTAGCAAAGGCACAGATAGCTTTGAGCCTCTTGATGTCCTTCTATGCGAAACAGCTGGAGCTCCCCATCAAAACCACACTGAACTCCACAACAAGCCTGCTTGTTAGTCTCTAACAGTGACTGATCCAGTTTTATACCTTCTGCACTGTACTTACACCCTGTGCAACATGTACAGTAAACCATCATTTACTTGGATCTCATTCAGTTGTGTGCATTTGCATGTGGAGAGGCACATTTTTAAGACGCAGTAAATGGAATTGTTGTGCATGCTTTTATCAAAAAAACACAGTTGCAATCATGACCGCAAACCAGCATGTAACCAAAAGCTGGAAAGGAGGAATTGACATAATTATTAATTAGTCAATATTACTGAATGGAAAAAGTCTGTCTTTGGTTTCCTCCCTAGAGCTTAATCGAACGCAGCCAAGATGAAGCTAAGCTAAACAACACCAGGCAGTTAATCTCCACTACCATACAGCTCAGATGCTGATAATGTCCACAGGTCTTAAGTGAGCGAGCAGGCCCATGTTTTTTAGATTTACTTGTTTGCTGTTGTTTGCCATCTTTAAGTGGTCTTTTATTAAAGCCAGCCATCTTCCATAGAGCCCTAATGCATTTCACTATTCCGATGCTAATGATGGCCTAAGAACGCATTATTCAGCATTAGTTTCATTTCCCTTTGAGCCTCAAATGGCGACAAACTGTCTTGTAACCATTAGAGTTTTAAGTTGCATAAGGCACGCCACCCGCAATCTTTTTGACAACGCGGCAAAAAACGACTGGAAATAGTGAACTTACTTATCAGGAGAAAACAGCTGAAGAGAATAAATCAGCTTTCTGCGTAAAAAAAAGTTACATTTGTCACTTCGGTAAATATTTGCAGACAGTTCCATAAGGTGTGAGATGAGTGCCAAAAAAACAAATGACAAGTGTAAAAGTTCAAGGAAAAGTTTTAATCTATATTTCCACCTTCTCTAAATGTCCTGAGTTACATGAATAGGCGCTTTCACATACGCTTTCATGCTAATGTGTCGGACAAGTATATGCGTCTACCTGTGGGCATGCACGTCATCAGATATACACGGTACACGACGCGCTTTAGTGCACACCATGAGGCCTTGAGGGCATACATGCTCTGAGGCGTTTTAGGAATAGTTTACAGCTGTGTATGCACAAGTATGTGTGTATTGGTTCCATTTTGAGTATGTTTTCCATTGTGTATGTCTGTGTGTAGGCTGAGGACTCCCCACTGACCTGCTGTTGGGACACAGACAGACAGAGTGGAGCTGGTCATATTACTGTTCTTACCCTGCCATCTGCTGGCTCACATCATTCCAGGCCCTGCATCTATCCCACTGTTATAATATAACCCAGTCTCTCTCTCTCTCTCTCACACACATATATATCTCTCCCTTGCTGCTTCTTCTTGCCCCTCTGTTTCTCTTTCTCCACTTTACTCGGTTTGTCTTTGTCTCTTCTATTTTCCCTCATTTTATTTTTCTTTACACAGGAGCGTCATCTTCCCTCTACGTCCCTTTACATCACCCTTCCTCAGAGAGAGAGAGAGAGAGAAAGAAAGAGAGCGAGGGCGAGGGGAGAGAGCGTAGGAGTGAACTAAAGGGGAGCAGTGGACGATTGTTATCGAAAAATAAGCATGGTGTTTGAAAGGGATTTTAATTGAGGCATTTGTTATATTTGAAAAGGTGAACTCCTGAGGGGACGGAGGGAGAGGAGTGGCGACCCTATTCATATCCTCAGACATTCATAAAGAATGGCATCTTTTGACTTTCCCTTTTAAAACCGTGCAACCTTAAATGGCCTAAATATAGAGGAGGGGAGACAGACACGGTAATTCCCTGAACCTTGGGGGGTGCCACCAGAGTGCGGGACACTAGGATACAGTCGAAGACTCCAATTAACAATGAGGGAGGGTCCAGCCACCCAAAATAGAGTGAAAATGTCCTCTCTACAAGACCCCAAAGGGAGTGTCAATCTATCTCTTTTCTTTCTCAAAACCCTTCTCTCTTGGCGTACCTCATTTTTTCACTTTTTTCCTCCGTTCTTCTTTGTTCCCACTACAGGATCACTTCTTTCTATCTTTGCTTCTTTGTTTCTTCCTCTCCTTCACTCTTCCTCCCTCATTCTGTCTCTGTGCAGTAATTATGTCATTAATAATGCGAGGGCCGATGATTGTACTGCTAATACCAGTTGTCCGGTCTGTATTTCTACAGCTTAACTGAGGAGGAAGTCGACAGGGTGCTCATTTGTTGTTGTTTGCTAAGGTCAGCTCTTTATGAGCCCTTCTTCCAGTGAGAGAGGCAGCCGGTGATGTTTTCTTTTGCTATATTTTGACTGTCTGACCACTGGATTAGAGTTGATTGTTAGTTTATTGTTAATCTGTTGTACACCAACAACAGCTCGAGGCAACACAGAGTGGGTTTTTTTTGGCTTTGCACTGTCTGTCCAAGTTCATCCCATTCGTAGGTGCACTTTCCTTCTGTATTTAAGCAATGTTTCCCATGTGCAGTACTGTATTGACAGCAATAATAACCCTTTAGCATCATGATATTTCATCCTGTCATCTGGTGTCTTCTGCAGTTTTGCAGTGACAAAGTGATGAAGTTTTGATGAAGTCTTATTGTATTATTAGTAAAAAGTTTTATTCTTATGCTTTGGGAAATACCCTCAGGCACTGCTCTGTGTAAGCATCCTTGATGATTTATGCAATGTAACTGTAACCAATGCAGCATCCTTGATGATGAAGTTATAAAACTTTGCTGGATGTACCATACCCTCAGAAGGTATTTATTACCAGTCTTCATTTTTTATTGTCAGAATATCCATCTATGATATAACACCTGTGAAAGTCATTGAGAAAGACTTGGACATGGTGTAAAGTCTGTTAATAATATGAGGTTTTTGTCCATTCTTGATGGTTAAAATAAAACAACATTTCAGCAGGAAAAGATGAGGAATACGAACTTGATGAAAGATTGTTAATTCTCAGTATTTTAGCACCAACTTGGTTTTCTGCTCATTAACTTTTGATTGGGTAGAGTAACTGGTTTAGAGCTCGATTAATGTGTGCTGCTTTCAGTAATCTCTGGTAAGATTGTTTGTTTTCAAAGTGCTACTTGACATTCCACGTTGGATGGGAAAAGGCATGTTCAGCTTCATGACTGAGGTTTGACTGGTTAAGTGGCACGGTGTCAAACTGAGGGGTAAATGAAATAACGACAGCAAGATTATAGTACCTGCAAAAGATACGAATTCTTGAAAAAAATTATAAAAATCTGCACATGCATATGTCAAAGCACATGTGCATATAAACACATAGATGCAAACATAATGCACTAACATAAATACTTGTCCTGATATTGCAAAATACTTGGTACGTAACAATGCTGATAATAATCACAGCTCACTCATAATCAGTCATAAAAACAGCCTCAGTAATTCATTGAGCTCCCTGCCAAGCAAATTCCTTTTTTGTTGCATTTAATTTTGACTTTTACAATGAGTCATAAAAGTCTCCCAACAGAGTCAGAGACAGCTTGTCCAAATCTGACATCCAGTGGTAATACATGTAGTGTTTGTCTGGTGCCTGGTGGGAAGTGATTTTAAACTGCATGTCTAAATAAGGAGCAGATTATTGGTTGAGATTAAAAGTAATGTGATTTGAGGTTTATTTGAGCTCTGTTTCGCTTGGACTGCTCTGTCACATGAATACAGAGCATTTAATACATGAACAACACCACTGTAAACAACATACGCAAACACTCTCTCCACTGTAAGGACATTTTGCACCTATCTGTTATCATGAAACATGCATGGGCATAGATACACAACCTTTACACATGCAACAATCCATGCAGAGAAATGCATCCATCAACCCAAATGCGTAAAAACCCATCAATAGTTCATTTGCCTCATAATTATGCAAACTGCACTCTGAGCAAACCTCAAAGCTGCAGCTGGAGTAATGTGGAATAATTCAAGTCTCTTTCCTGCCTTTTCTGAACGTTACAAGCGGTGACTGATGATGACTGGAAATTAGAATTTATTTGGGAAGAAAGATAATGTGCCAGAAGTGCGACCTTTTTTCTTATGTACACACTATTTTACACCTGTATCACGAAAACAAGCTGCCACACAGAAGCACTCATTTGCAATAAAGGCACATTTCTAATATCAGAGAGCACGTTCTGAGCAAGTGACCAAGTTGAGGTGTGATCTGTTATTTAGACAGGTTGGATGCACTTCCTCACAGCCTGAAATTTCCCCTGGGGCTTTCCTCCATTTCTCACTGTCATGGATTTGAATCTTTTTGCCACTGAACTCTCACAATTACTGAACATTCATCACCTGCCTACCTTCTTAGCTACCTGGATACTGTATGGAAACCAGAGATATGGGACAGACTGGTGCAGTCAGGAATACCAAGTATCACTGCTGCTAACACAGTAATGAATTATCATCAACAGGGACTTTTTTTCTCTTTTTCACTATCTCAGTGTGTATAATTTTGACAAGTGCGAGGTTGTATTTTCTATATTTATCAGTTCATCAATAATTCAATCTGAATTGTTCTTCGTGTAGAGTCACTGCATGTTTTCTCTCTTGAAAAATGAGGCTCCCACAATCTTTAAACCCTCTAACATATCATTGGTACCTTTCATATTGGAACATCATCACACTGACTTATAACCAAAATGCCACAGTACAGTATATCTCTGCAGCTTTTTCCCTCATGAATAAAAGGCCTTCCATGAGAGGTGAGAGGATTTGCCCCCTTTGGCACTTCCCTTCACGCCCTCCAGTGTCTTGTGTTGCTCATGCTCACTTGTAGAAGTCCCTTAACACTAACCCAGAAAGCATAAATATATTATAATCTTATCACCTGTCCATTTATACAGGTGTCACCCTGCCTCACAACTTGATTTCCAGGAGGGCCGCAGTTTTTCCTGTGGCAGCGATTGAAGTCACAGCATTATTATCAGGCAAAATGTATTCATGATAGCAGAGGTCCGAGTGCCCTCTGGGCTTTGTAATATAATACCAGACCTCTTTATCAAATTTAACAGTTTATTGGAAACAGCTTGTACACATGATTTAGGCAAGGGGCGGCAAGGCAAGGCTCCGGGTATCCTCTTAACACACTTCCACACACACCTGAGAACACACACACACATTATGAAAACTCACACGTGCACAAACACCATCAGCTCACACAGTGACACTCAAACATGCATGCATTTAATCACACATCTCCGCCTCCTCCGCCTCCTCCTCCTCCTCTGCAGTGCCTCAGCACTCCTTCTCTCCCCATCATATCTAATGCGAACCTCTCATTGGATGAGGCAGCGGTTTTCTATGGAGGTCTTTTGTGTGCTTTGTTGTTTGTTTTCTCTGAAGAGCAGTGCGATAACAAAAGCGTGACGTGACAAATGGACTTTGTGCCCTGCAGCCAGATTTAAGTGATAGGTTACTGAATGGGAGCAACCCTCCTATCTCATTTATATATACACATACACACCAATGGACACACACTGACACTTGTATGCAAGCAGGTGTGTGCACACACCAAACCCTTCAAATGTAGCACTTATTTACTATTTTACTAAAATTCTAATTTTTTCCATCTGGGCATTTTCATTTTTCTTTTACACACTTTATTGAAGTCACATTGTAAAAAATTACTTACACGCTGTCATGAATATATGAAAAATGGACTAAAGTTACCCTTTTAGCTATAACTGTGCAAATAGTACCAGAATACTACCTGACATTTGATTTTCTCATTACTCCATTATGTAAAATTACACATTACAGCTTCATGAGGCAACTTCACATTAAATTTTTATGTCATGTACATGTTTACATTTGTTTTACATAGTTATTACATTTGTACAAATTCTTACTCAACATCAGATAAACTATACACTTCAACTAGATTAAATTCTTTACAACTACTTTATTTCTACTTTGGTTACTGTGACTAATACACTTATTTTTATATATATATATAACTATTTTTGTAATGAATTACTTGATACTTATTATTTTGAGCTAGTGATAACTTGAATTTCCTTGAGGGAATTCATAAAGTTAGTCTCATCTTTACTCATTTTACTTTGAAAGAATCGATGATCTTAACATTTAAGATGACACATTCAAAATCTAATTTAACAGAATCCAGGATCTAACTAAATACGATGCATCAACTTCAGTGTCACAACATCTTCATAATCCTTTCGTCTTAAAGATCTCCTCTGGGGCTAGTAATAGAAACCATTCACTGGCCAGCTAATGATTTAAAGGGATGGTCAGAGGTCGTACGCAGGCTATTAATGATCCTTTTTAACAAAAAGCACACACAGGATCTGTCCAATCCGAGGCAGCCAAGAAGTCACCTGGGGCCTCCAGAAGGAGATCTGTCTGGTTGAGGTTAGACTGAGGAAGAGCAGAAATAAGGGATCCGCTCTGATGTCTGTGTTTGCATATGTGTGTGTGCACAAATAAGGAACAGGTCAGTCCGCTGCCTCGCAAAGTGTCTGAGTGCATTCACGAATATGTCTAAGCCTATAATAACCTGTGATTTACTTCATTACATTCTGCACATCAATGCATGTTATATGCACAGCTGTAGCCATTTAATTTGAGTGTTATATATAAATACAGATGGATATACATTTAGTTTTTTACTAGAACATCATCTGTTGCTGAATTTAAAGGAAAGTGACTCTAAAGGCAATGTAAGTCATATTATATAATGATGAACAAAACTGCTCCAGCACAAATCTGAGAGCTCACTTCTTTTTTAAAAATCGAACTTGCAAAAACAAAGTGAAAAATCACTGGAGCACCAGATTTACCAGACACATTTACCTGCAGAAAACACCCTTAACACTACTCTGCTTTTATTTGTTGGTAAAATTGCCATATTCAGAATATTGGCTTAAAATGTTGCTGGTGTGTTACGGCTTAAAGGTTTTCACTGTGTTTAGCAACTGTAGAGCTGTAGGTCTAAACAGTCATGAATCCTTTTAGCCATTTCTGCCCTAAACAGGAGCTCACTGTATGATGGAAGTTATCTGTACAAGGAATAAGCTTCAAGCATGACTGACCCAAGACCGCTGTTTGTCAAATATAATCTTTGTCTCGATGCTCTGTTTTTAACATCTAGTTCTCTATAGCTCTTCCACCTGTGTTCCTAAATTTTAATCTCTTTGATTCAATTCGGTTATATCCAGTTCTATTATTCTATTCTATTCCTGTTGTCTCTGACTATGGCTCCCATCAGTCCTCTGGAAGTTAATTATGGGAGCCAAGCTGTTGAGGGGTTGAGGAGAAGCTTTTTGCCTGAATACTGGATATACACCAAGTCTGGCAACGCCACCGAGCATTGTCTGCCGTGATAAAATATGGACGGAAGTGCTGCTAGGCAAATCGTTTATCAGCCAGGTTTAGCATGCACATGTTAAAATGAAAGACTAAGCTATCTGCATAGGTTGTGTGAGCTTAGTTTAGTGTAGCCAACACCGTTTGTTGTGTATAAATGGCATGCTGGCTGTCGCCCCTGTGGG
>JAPTMW010000014.1:26899062-26911863 GCA_029822955.1 Ostorhinchus angustatus | reverse complement strand
AATATAAAATAGAAATGTTCTTAAAATGTTACCAAAGCTTAAACAAGATGATTGACAATAAAACTATTATATGAATGAATTTGTTGTGCTTTATATTTCAGCATTAATTCTTATAATTTATTTTGTATTCAGTATATGACGACTATTAAAATGTATTTTTCCCCAAAAATTTCAAGTACCCCCTGGGCTTCTTCCAGGTACCCCCTGGGGTATGTGTACCCCACTTTGGGAACCCCTGCTTTAGGGGACAAAATGCTCCCTGTAGTCGCCATAATATAAATCATTAAACTGTAGGAGTAAGACATGTTGGTACGGTCACAGCTGGGGTTAGGCTGGTGATACACTTGCTTGTAACGACGTGTTCACTTTTATATGATGGCTATTTTAAATATCCCTAGAAATGAACACTGAGCATGTGGATAAAATATACACATGGATAGTAGGGGTAGTGGAGGGCATTACAGAGGCAATATGAAGATTTTTACATTATTACATTATAAGTGAAGCTGAGGTTGATGGTTTGCTGAACTGACAGGCTCACTGTGTGTGTGTTGCTGTATAATTGCCAACATCCAGCCAGACTTTCAAAAACACCGATGGTTTTTCTCATTGTTGGTATCTTGCATTGACATAAGAAGAAACATGCTCCCCGTTGGTGGTATTGTTACAGGCGTTAAATATAATCTACAATGGCATAGCTTTCTTAATTCTGCCTTGATCACAGAGTTACGTGTGTCATCATGTTGACTGGTTGTGCTACACTGGCTGACATTTTTTCGGGGGAACTTATGTGCTCCAGAGATAAAATGTGCTAAGTCTTACATACTTTGAGAAGATGAACTGGAGACCCGTGCTTGTAGACCTGTATTATGTTTTTCCATCCGTTCTCTGTGATCTGAGCTGTCTTGTGATATGTTTATATTCTTATATCCTATTATAAAAATGATTTCTAACCACTGTTAGACCTGGAGGCTCAAGAAATCAAGTCCGAGATGCTCTCAGACGTAGTTTTGCATTGAATTGATGCAGTTTCAGTGGAGAGGAATGAAAGCTATAGCTGACCAGACTGTATGTGATTCCTCATCACCTTTTAAATGGGTTTACCTACCACTGCACTTTCTGTTTATGTAGGGCAGAAAGTCCTCAGGATGGAGAGGATGCATGGTGAATGTATAAAAAAAGCTAGACGCTGAATTCAAAGTAAGAGGTTAAAAAAATGTTTTTTTCTTATTTCAAAACTTAGGACAGCCAATTCTCTATGTTCTACACATATTTTATCACCACTGCTATCCCCCGTCAACTCAGGTTTGCTTTAGGCATCCTATGTTTCTTCCTCAAAGCCCACAAAGTCCCTAGAAAACTTGGCACATTATGCCTCAAATGTGACTTGAGGAGGATGTATTGCATTCTATTGCTGTAGCATATTATTATAATTCAATTGATTTAACAGCCATATTGTGCATGTATTTGCATTTTAAGACATTTCTTGAGTAAGCCCATAGGTTTCATTTTTAGGGAATGTTTTCTTTGGGTTACCTGTGGGTTGCCAGCACTGATAAAAATACAATGAGCTCAGCTGGAAACAACTTCAAAATCTCCACACTCTCAGACGAATGTCAACGGACTGTCTCTGTGGTTTAATTTTTCATATTTAACTGCTCCTGTACTACCTCAGTTAGAGCCATTTGAGTTGCTCAAGATGCTTTGCACTCTGTTGCATCATGTCTCAACTTGCCTTGGGAAAACTCCGGAGAGACCAATTTAACTGGTGCTGATTTGCTCTACAATCTGTCAATTTTCTGCATATATCCATTTAGCTAGTGTTAATGTCCTGCTCTGTTCCTGGAATAAACCCTGGCAGTTTAACTGGGTTTCTCACTAAATGCTAATTTCCTTGTTTTGCTTCGTCCCTGACTGGCATTGTGCTTTAGTGATTCCACCTCTAATAAGTTTAATTGAAGCTGTTATGTTTGCAGCTCTAAACACCCAGAAGCAAGCAAGTCTTTCATGAGAAAAAATATTTTGGCTAAAGAAAGGTGATGCTCTATGTATTTGAGATGCAAATTTAAGTGGCCGCCAGCCATAAGATCACAGCTTTTTATGTCTGGATGTGAAATTTCACTTAGAATTAAATCAGATCTGACTTTCAGGTTAGGTGTATGATTATAATAGTCTTTTATTAGCATTGAATTCTTATTTCTGAAGCAGCTCTGACTGTTTTTTTTTTTTATTACTGATTACATTTTTAGTGCTTCTCATAATGTATTATGCATCTTTGCCTAGGTTAAAATTATAGACTCCCACATATATTAATTCATGCAAGCACTATTTAAATGTGTTTAGTGTTTTTATTATACATATTCTTTTTTGTAAACCTTTTGTGCAAGACATTGTGTGGGAGAAAATGTGTTAGTATGCATTTACAGGAGATGGTGTGGGACTGTAATAAGGTAGTGCTTTCAGAAATGGACTTTAATGATCATCATTGTAGTCATGATAGTATAATTTGCATTCTGTGATCAACACTCCGATACTCCAAATTTTCATAGAGGCTTTTGATACCGTGCGTATTATAAATTGCATGATTATAATTTTACAGTCTACAGTTTATGCTTTTTACAGTATCAGCATTATTGTCATTATCTTATCTTCTGTAATTGTTTCAGTCTTGTCGGTGAAGTGTTTTTGGCAGCCATCAGGGTCGTTCTCTTTGCCATCTTGTTAATAAACGCGCATTGTGTTCAACTATCCATAAATCACTCATGCTATCAGGGGTTCACAATTGATGGAGGCTTTCAGTTGTGTATGAAAGTGGCAAGGTCTTCTGCATAGTAGAGAGGGTAATGTATTCTATCCTCTAGACTGCCCGTTATTCTCCAGACTCCTTTTCTTTGCTAGAGTTTGAGTGCACTTCATTGGCCTTTCGAGTGAGTTGGAAACTTTCCTTTTGATAAAACGCTCTCTCTAAGCTTGAATATTGCTCTAGTTATTGACTGAGCATATACTCAACATTTTGATACTCCTAGCACTTTTAAAAGTTGCTTCTAAAGTTACTTGGTAGACTGTATGTGTCTCATGTTTGCAGCTTATACTTTTTTTGATTTTAGTTTGCAACTTGAGCTTTTTGGATTTGTCAGTATGAGTCATTTAAGTGTCAAACCTTTCTGTTTCTTTGATTCTGTCCCTTTCGCCGACACTGTCTATCGCTGAGATTGACTGCTGTGTTTTGCATCTGTAGTAAATTAACTCTGTGTCGGGGTCATAATTATGGAGAAGAAATTAATCTTCACGCATGCTCGTGAGTATCGAACATTGCAGCTGGTGAAAAATGTTGTAATGCTTGAAATTCAATCATGTCACAAACAGGAACAAATCTTATTTTATAGTTAATAATGCCTTTGTAAATGTATGTACCCTTGAGGTTTACAACCAACTGCAAATTGTAGTTTCTCACAGCTATAACAGCACTGGGTAAGGTTGTACTTACAGCACTTTGCATTTGACCTGCATAATACTTTTTCTGCTATGGCAGCTCAACTTTGAAATGACACTGTCATACAACTTTACAGTTAGAAGTTTGACAGCGCATTCAGGGTGTGTATGTACTGGTTGAAAGCGTTTTGTGCTTTGAACAGATCTGCCAGCCCCTCTGCCAGTGGTTTTCAGGCTGAAAATTGGGTTGAGCTCTTTTACTCTCTGTGTCCTTGGTGTCCTTCAACATTTGTCTCTTTCACTGTGCCAGTATGGGAACAGATCATTTAGCCGCCAGGCATACAGTACTTTCTGACTGGCTGTGTGTTGAATGTGTGTCCAGCTGTGTCACTTGTACTACATACTGTATTGCCCGTATATTATGTATTCATGCTTGCACTATATCGGTTTATGTGCCCTCTCTCAACTCTCTTTGTGTGTCTGTGTGTCCTGTGAAGAACTACTCTGGATGTTGTCTGTTAGGTAGGGAAGAAACCGCCCTCCCCTGCCAGTAAACAGCGTCAGCAGGAAAAGCTTGGACACACACATGCACAATAGCACACACAAACACAAATATCTGATTACACTGTGTAGTCAAACCTGTCTTACTGCAGTGAAGCAGTTTTCTAGGAGTTGCATTTTTATCCGCTCGTTCAGTGGAGAGCAATAATGCGCTTGCCGTCCAGGCATGGAGTGTCTTTCTGCTGCCTTCAGGACATATGATTCACTCACAAATGCCAGCTGCAGTTTTAATGTAAGACGCTCGTTCTTGGTGATGACTGTAGCTCTTAGATTAAGCTGAAAGCTGCCAAGGTGAACTGTAATGATTTCATGTAAGATTGTGTGGGAGGTATATCATGGTAAACAGTATCCCCTTGCCATTTACTAACTAAAAGAGCATCTGCAGTAGGAGGTGTCTGAGGCTGAAAAAGGGTGGTGATCAGCAGCATTGGTCTGCCTTGCAAGTGCGGAAGAATTATTATTTGGCCCAAAGGCTGATGTGGTCTTTGGCACTTTAGCTGTGTGTGGTTGATTGCATGTTAACGTGCATGAGTTCGTGTTTGCCAGTTGTGCTGCCACAATGTTCCATTTAGGCGTCATCACCCAGCCAGGACCCACTGTAGTGTCAACATCGTGATAACTGGGAGCTGGCAGGCCACATGTGACTGCAAGTGCTATGGGCCAATGGGCGAGAGCAGGAGGACAGAGAATGTGTGGGAGAGATGAGGTAGGACGTGGATATCATACAAAGCGTGTATGAGTGAGAAGGAAAAAGGGCGAGGAGACAAAGTCAGAAAATGTGGAAATAGAATAGGGAGAGGGAAAGCACAGGTAGATAATGTGGAGTTTTGGAGAGTGTTGTTTGGTAGAAAAGAAAAGGGAGATTGAAAAGAGAGAGCTGAGTTTCACTGGCAGCCATCCAATACGCAGCATTCTGAGACAACTACCAAACCAGACTTGCCAATTACAGTTTGAAGGTCAATCAGTGAAAGTGGAATCACAGTACAATGCTGTTTGTACACTCTTTGTGGCAGGGATAAATGATCTAACACAAACTCACTAAAACTGCTGGGAGGCTCCCCAAAAAAGACGAAAAACTTTCTCATGGAAAACAACTACCAAGTAAAAACTTTTTCATCAAAGCTAATGAAGAATGTGTGCTTAGAATTGGCAGTCTAAAACAAAAAAAGAAATGTTGTAGAATGTGTTTTTGCCTCCAAGACAATTCACACACCTGATATAAAGTCCAAGTCAATAAGTGTCTGTACTAGTCACTATATTTAGTCTTTACTGTAGCAGCTGTAGCCAAGCTTTTATTCAGCACATGAACACGTTGGAGGAAAATCTAAATAGTGTTGAAATTTATTATGACAAAGTGAAAATGTGACATGTGCTATGGGGCCCAATCCAACCCCCCCGAAAACACGTTGTTTGATTGTTTCAGTGCTAAAATACCCGGTACTGTCAATTTAGTTCTAAAGGTTTCCATGTTAAATTAAGGCAGACATCTTGGTGAGACACAAAGCTTTCTTCATGTCCCATTTCAAACCAAAAGTGAGTGTTATTTTAACACTGTGTCCATGTGTTTGCTGTTGAGATAGCAGTCATCATACAATTAAAAAAAAAAAAAAAATCCTAGCCTGTCTTTCCGCTGCCTATAGGGGTGATAATCCCTCTTTGAGACCAGCAAATCTATGAATACTCAAGTATGTGTTCTTAGGAGTTACAGCCAATCAGCCTGTTCTGCTGTTTAGTTGTGAGGATATGTTGGTTCTGTCCTGTGGCACTTTATGACCCACAGAACTTCTTTAGTAATTGCCAACAAATAAAAACTGGTTTGAAAGTCCACAAAGCTGCCAAGGTTTCCCCTTAAAGTTTCATCACACCAAGACTAAATATTAATGTGTTCATTTGTTATGTGTCCACCGTCCCCTCCCAGAGTTATACCTGGTCATTTCTGAACGATGCAGAATTCTGTAGAACCAGGAAGAACAATGACATTGTTAGACAGGAAGTCTAATGAGGCGTGAAATCAATATGTACAATCCTACTTCACCCGGGGCATGCTGGGTAATGGAGTGTCAGGAGTGTTTTGGAGCTGTTTTAATCACAGGGACCTTGGGATATCCACTCGTAAACAGGCTGGTTACTGCCAAAACACCACAAGCCTGTGAAACGTGTGTGGTCGTGTATGTGAATCTGTGATTACTTTTATATAATTGAATGAAACTGTGCGCCCATATGCCCATACCTGCATGAAACAGAAACAGAGAAGTGGGCTTGCACATGACAGTGAGACCCTCATTGTTAGTGTGTGATCATGGCTTCTGTGTAAGGATCATAGTGACTCTCCCCCTAGCTTAGTCCTTCTCTCTCACCCTGGCTCTGTTTCATTAGCCTTTAACGCTGCAACAGAACCCAGCGCTGATCCTGCATGTGAAGCAGGAGCTCCTTTTGCTAATCACTTAGCCCAGACCCTCCTCCATCTCCACCACAAACTTTCACTATCCTTTGCATGCTAATGCTACCTGAGCCTCAAATCTAACTCAGGCTTGCATTTGCCTGCATGCTGATGATCTTGTTAGCCATATCTTGAATGTTAATATTGCAATAGCCAAAGGGCTAATGTGAAACTTGAATGCTAATAATATATTGAACTAGAACACCTACAGGTAACGTTGTAGCTTCAGTGCAAATGGCAATGTTTTGCAGACGGCCTACGTTGACGCTCCTTGTGCATTGGTGTTCTGTTGGATAGGTACTCTCATCAGACAACAAATAAAGCTTTTAAAGCCCGTTCTGTGCATCATAACCTTAGATAACACTATAGGCAACAATTTAACATGAGCGTGAAGTCAACCTCTCCATGTCAATATTCATTAATCCTATGTTATTACTCTGCCTGTGTATACTGTGAGATGCTCCCTAGGGCTTAGAAGGTCTGCAGCAGTACAGCAGTGCACCGTGGTAATGTTGGAGTATAAGCTAGTGCCCTGGAGCTATGAATGAGTCTCGGAAAACTGCATTGTGATATGTGAGAAAAGCATCGATTAATTGAACATGTCTGTCAGGGCCCTTTGTTTACAGGCAAAGCTAAGCACTGGGGTCAGACACCGGGGGACATGTTTCTGCTGGAAGAATGAAGGGGAGAAACATTCTTGTTAAGTCTTTCAGCTACTCAATTGTCCTGCATTACACAAAACCACACACAGCATATGCGTCTGAGTGGGTGTTTGAAGTGTACCTTTCCCATACAGTACTCCACAGTACTTTCACTGTCTGTACTTGCAGTTACTACTTTACTGAAGCTATTCTCGCTGTCGACTCTCTTTCACATCCCTTTAAAATTGCACCATGCTAATGATGTAGTGTTATTTATATCCCTTAAACATCCACAGCTTCTCGTTTCGTAGCACGCTGGAATCACTTTAACTTTAGTCTGTGTACTACAACTCAAAGACTGACTCGTTCCTTACCCCCGCCGCCACTTCATCTGGTCCTGTAGTAGGGCTGACATGATTAGAAAACATGAGACAGTCCTGTGTGGTTAAGCTTTATCCCTATTTGAGAGGAAATAGGCCTTTCATTCTCCCGGAGTCCCTATCGATCTGAAAATGAGAAAATGGAAAGATTACTCTGTGATGGAAAGAGCCATTAAAGAACCAGAGTGGCAAAGAGCTCAGAAAATGCCCAAGTATTTTTCAGTTCACTGGCATTTTCTAACTTTATTTACCCAGATTATTTATGCTGATTGTGCATGTGCTATATAGAGTGTCACTATATGGTTGCTTTTTACAAGTTTAGGGGTTGGATCTTACGGATTTTGTGTTTCTTTCACTTTGTTGGACATTGAAGCATAATGTTTTTAACATGAAGCTTAAAACTAGAGATGACAAGTGGGTTGGAGGCAGAAGGCTGGGATACTGTTTTATGCTGTTAGTTTTGATTGTGAAGGTTCAGCCTTGTTGTTAGTTTTATCCCCTGTTTTCAGGCTGTGTCCTTCAGAGTGCCCAGGCTTTAATTTGGGACAAAACTACACTCACACCTGGGATCAGTGGGAAAAAACTAACAGCTCGAGTGGGGACGCTTGGAGGGTCAAATGACTTGGGCCAAGGACATCTCTGAAATAAATGTCAGGAAAGCCCAAAAAGGAATGCTTATTGCAAGATATTTTCACAAATATTTTGTCCTCTAAATTCTTTCAATTGGCCCATTATGCTGATGGACTAAAAACTAACTTGGCATGATGATCTGGCTTGGAATTAAACTTTAGTTCCCAAAAGAACTTGCATAGCCTCTACTTATCTCCACTTGAGTCAAAGTTTGAAGTTGATCACTTATTTATGCATTTGTCACATTCAATCATACTCACTGTATTCTAATATATTGAAATTCCTATGTGTAATTTAGTCACTTAATGCATAACAAGAACTAAAAATAGCATTTCCATTTCCAAGTAATTCCTAACTTGACAGGCCCATGATGGGTAAAATGCAGACCAGAATAATGAATTAGATTACAGTATCACACTATAAATATTGCAGTTCACACCTTATTATATTAAAATATGTCAGAATGGGAGTCGTTCACAAAGGTACTATTACTGCGTAATCATCTTATTATAATTATTTCATCTAACTGTAGTTAATTTGCATAATTGTAATTATCATCTCCATTCACCTGTATAAAAACAGATGGAAGAAATGTACAGATATGTTGCATTTCTATCACTATTTCTACATGAGATTTCACTAGTCCTCTTTTAACCCTTTATAGGGCACTCATAGAAATACTCTGAAATTTTAAATTTAAACCTTAGTGTGTTATTGGAGGACATAACAAGACAGTAGGAAATTATTCAAAACTTTTTATTGTTATGTAGAAAATCAAGGTCAGTGAAGTTACCATATTTGGTTCCTTACCCATTTGTGGAAAAAAATAGTATAGTATAGTAATAGTAATAGTAAAAAAAGTATCTATAAAAAAAATGCAAGAAAAACACATGTAAAGTGAACGGAACATGTATTTTAGAACATTAGAACAACAAAAGTGCTGATCCAGACCCCTGTCCACATGCACATCATCCCTTTGAACATCATTCCTTACATTAGTACCATTACTTCATGGTACCGAACAAAGCAGGTCCACTCACTGTTCATGCAGAGGTGGACCTTCCAGACCCCGTAGACCACATTGGACCTGAGATTGTTACCTCACTGTAACTGCTGCTGTCTTGTATTATATGTGAAAATGACCAAAAATAGTCACTTAATGACATCCATTATCACTCATCTGTGTATATTTCTGAACTAGACTTTGTATATTCAAGTTAATTGTGCTGGTAAACTGCTCTTTTTATTGATCAGCTATTTATTATACCATATAGGTGGCTTTAAATGAACAGAAAAGGGCAAATCATTAATTGCAGTTTTTCTTTAACTATTTATTGTCACTAACACGACGGCTGTCAGCGCAGGTGATTTTTGAAGATGCTTGCAAACTGTGCGAGACTAGATCTTACATACATGAGCTCAAGCGTAAGAAAATTACATAGAATAACGACTCTGTTATAATGATATATAGGTGTGTGTCTACAGCATGCAACATTACATCTCCATACTCTGTTCTACAAAGTTTATTTTTGACTTCAGTTATCTCCATAGTTGCATTCAGTGTAATTTGTCACTGCACTTCACTGCACACCACAGCAGGAAAGCTCAGCTAATAGCTTTGCACGACACTGTAGCCTTCTCCCCTCTGTATTCTAAATAGATAAATTATGATCACACTCCTCTGCAGTTGTCTGGCCGCCAGGGTTGACATATACACTCTAAAGAGACTGGCTAATGAAGAATGGCTCTGTCATTGGAGTTGTCTCGGAAATAAGGCAGATCACTCAATCTCTCGTTCTCTCTTCTTTTGTCTCGGTCTTTCCTGTTGTTTTCTCACTCTTTCTTCCTTTCTTCCCTTATTGCTCCACTGCACCTCCACCCATCATTCATTCCTGTGTTTCATTCTCCCATTGCATTCTGTCCGTATGGAATAAATGAGGTTTCGGCGTTGCAAATGCATCATACTAGCCTACCCCACCCCACCCCAACCCCGATTCCCTTACCCACAGTGCTTTGCAGGAGCTGGAGATGTGCATCTAACCATCCCTAATGAGCTTGCTTGTGTTCTTCGCTGCTGCTGTTGTTGTTGTTTACGGTGAAGTAATTTGTGGTTGCCATAGAAATTGCCTCTGCTAAATGTGCCCATCATTATTTTGTGCTTAAATCCATCATTGCCAGGAGCTCAGAGGCGGACAGGAAAATGAAATTTGATTAATATGATTTGATATCATTTTCCCATTAACTACCATAGAAAACTGGGTGTTGGACATCTCTATTGTTTGATAGTTTAGGGTGTTTTTTTAAACTCATACATAAACGTGTTGTCTTCTGATTGCAGTAGCAGGCAGGGCAATTGAAGCCTATTTCTGTCTTTTGATACCAGTGTGGCTGTGGCAAATCAAGTTACTCTGATTCTTATGTATTACTGTATATTGAAAAACAAGTGTAATAGACTTGCAAGGTGGGGGGGTTTTCGAAGGTGCATCTTATTTCCTGACTCCTCTTTTATGTGACTGATCAAATGAATTTGACAAGCTATGCTATGTTGGACTTGCCTTTGAACTTTTCTTGACTGGTTGTTGAATATTTTAGTGGTGGTTAGGGGTGAAACCTCATTTTCTATTTTTTCCTCTTCTTTCCCATCACTTTCCTCTGGAAATGTCATATTGTCAGTGGGATATGCCCAGGGTAGCAGCTCTTCCCAGTTCTGGCCTAAATGTAAATGTCAGTTAAGATGTGAAAAATCTACTTTTCTGTCTCTCTTATTTAATTTTACATCTTCTTCCTTCCTTATTTCCCTCATCTTGTGCACTTCACATTTTCTTAATTTCTTCTCCCATTTCTTTCTTATATTCTTCCCTGCTTTCCTTACTTTCTTCTCCACAGTTTGATTCATCCTCTCCATTACCCCAATGCATTTTAATCTTCTCTAGACACCATATAATATTTATCTGTATTCTTTCAGTAGCCTCTCTACTTTTATCTATCTCTATTGTCTACCTCCCTCTCTCTTGTCCCTCAACTGGCTGCTTTCCATCTGTCATATGTCTCTGTGGTAGAATTCTGCCTGAGTGGGCTGCCAGTGTCTTGTCTTTCATCTGTCAGTTTAGTTACTTTCCCCCCTTAACCTCATTCCAGCTTCTTCTTCATTTTCTCAATTTTGTCCCATGCAATGCAGAATCAGCCCCTAAGACTTCCCATGACCTTTTCGGGTTCTGCCTCCTCAACCACTCTCCACCACTTTCCTTATTCATCCCTGTCTCTTTTTTTCCCACACACGTCAATGTTTCTATTCTCTTTTCATCTGTCAAAACCTGTTATCTTTTCTTGAATTCTTTTGTTACCGTTCATCGCACTCTCTGTCTTTTTCCTCCCCGGCTCTCTGTACCCACCACAGTGTGTTTCTGTCATTTTACCTTCCCTGTCTCCCTTTTGCACTCCTTCCACAGGTGGCCTAGCTTAGGCCAACTTTGCTCCATCACCTCTGTTGCGATATGAGGTGCAAAGGCTAACACAACCTTCCTGTCAGGGGAGATTTATTCCCTCACCTTTTGGAGCTCTTGATCAGGGTCTCTCTGCATCTGTAATCTGCCTCGAAAAGGCGAGACATTCACCCTGCACTATCCTGCTCTGGCCCTCCTGGATGGATGACTAGGGACCGGGTCTGTCAACGAGACATTAAACATTTAAAACTCAGTGTGCAGATCACTTGAAGCATAGCAATGGAGCCAACAGTCGTGGGTCTGGAAACCACACAGGGAAGGAGACAAGGCAAAAAGAGACAGAGCAAGCTAGACTGTCAGGGGACACTGATAAAGAGAGAGAGAGAGGGAAGGGAATATCTTCCTGTCATTTTATAGACATTAAGACACAAGGCTCTAGCTATCATTGTAGAGAAGGCAGGGAAGGGTCACAGTGTGGAGACAATGCAGCTACCCCGGACTGAACCATACCCTTTTCATTAAATGTGAGACTGTCTGACCTATTGTTTTTACTGATAAAAAACCAAAATGTACTTTTTTTTTTAAACCTGCAGATACAATAGTGTTCTGAACTCAATGAGCAAAAGTGTAGCTACTAATGTACTGAACTAACAGTGCTCAAAAAAAGAAGCATGTCTAGAACACACCATACATCAGCATAGTAGAACACCACAATTAATTGAGTCACAATTGCAGTGTCAATCGTGCAGCTATATGTTTGCAAAAGACTATAATTTTATGTTACAGCTGTATGCATGGTGATTATATGGAGTTAGTGACACTCAAATCACAATGACAATATTGTCAATGTGCAATGTGACTTTTTTTTTATCATGGTTACCTAATGGATTGTGAACAATGTGTGAACAAAGAAGAGAAAATATGTAAAAAATGTATAGCCTTATAGAATAATAATAATCCCTTTAAACAATCACTTCTGGTGGTGTATTTACCTCCTGTATTTTTCTTGTTTTTCTACGTTTGGAGCATTTATTTTGTATGTGGAATGTGTTTAGACTAGGGATGCAACGGTACAGGGTATCCACGGTTCGATATGTATTGCGGTTCTTGAGTCACGGTTCACGGTTCGATACGGTTCAGATGCAGAGCCTGGCTGTGCACCAGAACAGAACTGGAGCTGATGGAAAACCTTCAGTAAATAGGTTTGTTCATTTCTAAGTCATGTGTCACTGCCTTCATACTTCCATGCGTCCTATATGTTGGAATGAGCATTT
>JAPTMW010000014.1:26820772-26831800 GCA_029822955.1 Ostorhinchus angustatus | reverse complement strand
CACAAAATTATAAAAGTACAAGAAATAAAATGAAATAAAGATGCAATAGTAACTGATTATACATAAATTATAAAATTAAAAAAAAAGAAATACATTAAGATTTAATTACAAAATTCTAAAAGTACAAGAAATAAAATGAAATAAAGATGCAATAGTAACTGATTATACATAAATTATAAAATTAAATAAAAATAAATAAGAAATACATTAAGATTTAATTACACACAAAATTTTAAAAGCACAAGAAATAGAATGAAATTTGCATGGATTTGCATAAGACAAGGGTGAAATAAATATGCAATAATAAGTGATTATACATCAATTCTAAAATTTCAGTAAAATAGAATAAAATAAAGTCCAACTTCAAGGTGGAATGGAAAGAAAAAATCACAGTGTAGCGTTGCGATCACAGATATTCAACAGGTAATGGACACTTAAGCCACATCAATGTTCTGACATGGACTGTTTTAGATTATTTGTTAAAGGAATGTTTATCTGTATGTTTTTATTATCCGTCTACAAAGCCAGCAGTCTCACCGTTTGCTTCAGCGTGTTGCTTTGGGAACTCGCCTCAGGTGCCTCCCCTGGTTATTTTCCACACAAAAAGAACCTGTTTGAGCGGCGTCCTCTTTAGATGAGTTGAATTGAAACACTACAACACAGTAAATTGCTGAAGTATTTTTCTGTAGATGGAAATGAAGTGAGCACTAAAACGCCTGCTTATTTTCTAGTTTTACAGTTTTACCATTTCCTGCCAGTTGTTTATATAGTAAGTCACTTCCTGCTGGAATGCCCTGAAGCTTTTTTATTATTATTATTATTAAGTAATTGCTAGTGCTTACTTATAATGAACAGAGCCAGAGTGAAGGAGTATTGATCACTTTAGTACTTTGAGGTCTTGTTAATATCTTGTAAAGGCAAGTTTCGAATCTCTGTCTATATGCAGTTTATTGCATCTAATAGACCAAATGAGCAAATAATGGCATTTGTTTGTGGAAGTGTTTGGAAGAGGGGCTGACTTTTGTTAAAATTGGAAACTAAAAAAACTATCAATTTTATTTATTTATGGTCTGCAGGGTTTCACTGCTGGTGGTGCTTTGTTTTTTTTATTCCATTATCTCTATATCAGTAATTTTGCACAGAGAAAAATGCATGCTTTATAGATAGATACGGGTCATACAGTTAAATAACGGTGTGTAGGTGTGAAATTTCTTTGTTTTTGCATACATCAAAGACATCCTTATTAATTTAATATTTTCCTCATACAAGTGACTTTTTGTCTGAATATAATTATACACCATGAACACATTTAAAAACAAAAAGAAAAGTGATTGAAGTACTGATTTTGCTGCAATTAGTGTAGAAGTTGCTGCATGCTTGTTATTTCTTTGTAAAATCTACAAGCATATGTAAGTTAAAACGTTAATGTGTAATTACTAAAAGGCCATTTTTCTGTGGTTGTTGAGTTTAGATAATTCCAGAGACGGAGCGAGAAAAGAGGAAGTGACAATTTTTCCACAAACAAACCTTATACATCTTTTTTTTTTTGTTTGTGTCTGTGCTTTTTAAAGGTGCTAGCGGTTTACTTCTGTGCATTTGACAAGATAACAAAGAACAACTTTGCGATGCTAGCAGGGGAAAAGTCAGACCTTAAGAGCGCCCACAATTTAGCTGTACTCTGCTGTAGCTGGATTGCCAGATGTGTGTGTGTAGGTGTGCGCGCATGTGTGTGTGTGTTTTGTTGGTTCTTATATGACTGTTGAGTCACCGCAGACCAGACATTGTGATATATTGTGATAGCCTGACCAGCCAGCTCCTCTGCTTCCACTTAATTAAAACCTCAGCCCCAGGGCTCTCATATCACATCATTCTCATCAATCAGTCAAACCTATAGTACATGCATACGTACCCATACTGCATGCATGTATTCATGTAGGCCTCATGAATAGCCTCGTCTCTCTCAACACCTACACGTACACCTACGCTGTGATATTCATGTAATAGAGCATGGACATTCATTTCCACTCTAAAGAGCCTAAGTCACCCTCCTGTCAAAAAATATAGCAATAATTATAGTTGAGGACTGAGAGGGATTGGTCCAGTAAAGCATTAGTATACAATGCATGAATATATTCATGTTTTCAGATACAATGAATTAGAATTTTCAGCAGATGATTAAAAATACAAGAAGTGCGCTGTTGTGAGGGTTGCAATATGTCCATGTAGAAATTCTTAAAATTCTGATAAAAATAATTGTGTTGTGGGCATGTTGACCTTTCAGCTTCCATACAGTATGTTTTTCCTCTTTTTTTATTTGGTGATGATAGCCTTGTGTGCCTTCTAGGGCTGGGTGATATGTTTCAAATATTTTTCTATTGCGAAGTCTTACCATAGTACAGATTTGAGATCCCCGAATGGTGCATTATGCTTTATTTTTGATATCAACGTAACAAACGCACAATCAGAAATGAAAAGAAAGCATCGATAAACTAAAAACAAACAAAACAAAACAAAAAAACCCCAAAAACACACACACAATTGACATCCCATCCCCAGAGCCACTGAGATAAATTGGTGTAGTGCTATGCTGTGGACAGGCTGGGCGATATAGAAAAAAATCACATCACAGTAACCTTTTTCATATCAGACAATATCGATATGTATCACGATATAAATCAAATCGCTATTTTTGTCAAGCTTAAATTTTCTGTTACTCATAAGTTAGTTGTGAAGACATCAGAAAGTTTTTTTTTTTTATTTAAATATGATTTATTTTCTGTCAGAGTCTGAACATGACAGATGTGCTGAAGAACATTATACAGCTGTTTCAGATAAATCAAACAGGTACATATATGTAAAACTAAAGTAAAAGTCTGACCAGCAGGTACAGTAAAAGCTTTCAAGTTTTAAAAGAGAACACAAACAAAACAGAACATCTTCACGAAACAATATTGGAGGTCAAATCTGATAACCACGAAAAGATTTACGTGTATTGATTGCGTGTATTAATGGTTCACGGGATATTGATCATTTGACATCAGTAGATGCTTTTGGTTACCAGTAGCTGTTCGGGTCTTTGTGGGTTAAATCGAACTACAGTTTGATTTATTTCTATGAAAACGCTTTTGTGGATGGTTCAGACAGAAATTATAGCAGACTCACGTCCACCATTGAATTAAATGTGAAGAAAACAAAATAAGAGGAGGAAAAATGAGTGACAGTAGCACATGCTGAGAGGAAGAGAAAGGTTTTTAATAGAAACATGAAAAAGTCAACTTGAAAAATCACCTTACAATGCCAAAACTTTTAAAGTAATTTCTGAAAGCTTGAGGATATAAGACGAGAGCAATGCCATCTGAAGATAAAGGAACTTCAGCAATATGGTATATACAGCTCTGTATGCCAAAACGCCAAAAAAATATCTTTGGGTTAAAAAAAGATAATTGATCCCTTTAAACAGAAAAGGCTCACAGTGACAACACGCCACCATCAAAAATCAATGTCAAGTGTAACACCAAAAGTAACTGGATCAAATGTATATATTAACCCGATCAGGGATGTTGATTTGCACTTAGATTGGACTTTGAGCGCCTTGATGTTTAAGGATTAATATCTGTCTAAATGTAAATAAATCAGAGGAGGCCTGTAGTAGAAGTGTTTGTCCATCACACTGACCTTTTACATGTATAAAGTAGGAATGGGATCAAACATTTTCCTGGCTAACATTTAGCCCTGCTCCCTTTGATTCGACGTGCTGGATACTCTGGTTAATTATATGGATTCTTCCTAATTGTGTGTGTCTTTTATGTAATAAGTATCTATTCCACACTTTGAGTGGTTTGAGCTTGAATCATGAATATTGACAGTATGAAGCTCATGTTGAGCCGTTATGCTGATCACACACTCAGGCAGTGACATTTCCTGTGTGGTGTAATATAACAGATGTGTGTGAGTGCATGTGTGGAGCCACAGACTATTGGTAATTAGTCTCATGGGGTCCTCAAAGGAAGAGACAGTGTAAAGCGAATAACCTCTCCCCTCTCAGATGCTAACACACATACTACATATATATATATATATATACGCACACACTCATATATCCCTCCAGTGGAGAGGAAGCTGCTGAGACTGACTCGGTGACTCCCACTAAATCATTGGTTAGATTATCCTCCAGGGAATGAGTGATTTACACCGTCAACTGCTTCTGCCCCCTAAGCTTGGAGATGTCCCATCCAGCCATGACATCACACTACTGCCCTTGAGTGTGTGTCTGTGTTGTATCGATGTGCGTGTGGGTTTCACAGCGCCTGACGGGCTGCAGAACATTACAATTTATTTTGCAGACAAGACACTGACGGTGGGGTAATTTTCCTTGTTGTCTAAAAGAAATATGACCTGGACAATCGCACGTCTGCACGCATAAATGGATATTCACTCAGATACAGTAACTTTAAAGGAGTTGTGTAGATGTGAATGGAGCAAGTTGGGAAAAAAAAGTTCGTCATAAAGTGTTTCATCATTCTGAAAATGATATGTCAAACAGATGTGGATGATGAAGACTTTCTTTTTTCTTTTCTTTTAACAACTTCAAATATGTCAAAATATTTAAAGGGAAAAAAACATATTCTTCTTTGTGAAACTCACTTTAAAGCTGTTCTGATGACTTACTGCACATTGTCCAGACTATGAATGTGCATTTTTGAGTTTGACAAGCACAAAAAAATGTATTTTGTTCTTTTATCTTCTAATGCAATATGTAGCCAGAAACATTTAAAATGCACTTTCAGTGGAAATACAGTGCTTTTCAAACCATCTGAAACTTTCTAAAGTGCTTTTAATTCTGTGAGTAGTGCAGCCGCTATGTTACCAGTGTCTTCTGAATGTAGTTAAGCCAATTAAGTCATTGTTGGCAAACAGTGTGCGGCATGTGATGATACATCTTGTGTCCTTTTGACTTTAATTTGCTGGTGTATTTAGCACTCTCTGGTATTATTATTCATATGTAAATTTGAATTGTTATGCTAATATTAGATCTACTTTGTCACATATGATTATAGTTCAGTCAGGGTGGATTTAATGGGGACAATGGTGCATGTCTTTCAATTAACATTGCTGATGGTTTTGTGTTCTTTTTGTTTTACATCACTGTAACTGTTCAACTTGTAGTAAACAAATAGAAAATGTTGAATTTGCCAAATAGGACGAGGTATGAGACACTCCAGAGTATATGGTAAAGTACAGTTTGTTATATGAACAGTCAGAGGTATGCGCAGCTTGTGTGCGTGTGTGTGTGTGTGTGTGTGTGTGTGTGTGTGTGTGTGTGTGTGTGTGTGTATGCAAGATTGGTTGAAGTAAGTCCACTCTGTCTTGAGAGTATGGATGAAAAATATTGAAAAACAAATCCTGTTCTTTTTCTTTGCTCCTTTGCTATACTGGGTAAATAGTGAAAAATCACTACTCTGGTGGAGCAGCTTCCAGCTCAATTCACCTTAGTTACAATACAAGTGAAGCAAGTCCATTTCCGTCATAACCCACTAAACTGCTCTGTGTGCAAATAAATGTTGTACATCTTCCTTAAAGTACTGTTCTGCTTTATATACACAATGAAAACACTGCAGATAGTATTATGTACAAAGCACCAAAGCAAATACCATCTACCGTCTACCATTGTAACAGTAGTTAACTTTGGAAAATCATGCAAGTCTTTAAACATATTCCTAATTAATGTTTTATTTGTTGCCTCATAACAAACTAACAGTAAAACTTTTATTACAGCTCTTGATAATCTGCTCAAGGTGAAACTTAAGTTCTAACACTTCCTAGTGTGTGCAGTAGTACTTTTAATCTGTGGTTCAATAACGTGTCATAGCGGTCGTGCTGCAGTGAGCCTTGTTAGATGAGTATAAATATTAGACAGCCGCTGTCTGCGTGGAGCACAATAATATAGGGCACACCCAGTGTCAGGCCACCCGTCCCTGGTGAATTATGCATGGAGGTATTCTGTCATTATCTGTGCCAGTGCAAAACGGCGATAGCCCACCTATCATAATAACTATAACAGCTTGGTGATTTAGACACACACAGCAGATGTTCCTGGGCTGGAATAGTATATCCAGCAGGGATCCACATTTGAGTGTATACGTGCACACACTAACTATATAAAGCTTGGTTCAGTGTATGCAAATATACACACATACGCTTGAAATACATGTGACCTTGCAGCTTGTGCAATTAAAATGTATTATGTAGCGCACAATAATACAGTCCATACTATATAAATGTAATATGAATTTATGGGTTTGCAGTTCTGTTGAAAATGGGACACAGTTTCTCCTGTAGGATGCAGTTTGGAATGCCTCGGAATAAATGCGTTACTGTCTAGGATGGCAAGTGTTTTCAATATGAAAAGAAGAGCAGATGATGGCAGATGATGTCCATTTAAGTTGTATTGAATTTTCTAGAAATGTTAATGATCCAGCCTAATAGGTTTGTATATAGTGGTGAATAATTTAGCATCATCTCATACAGTGAACATCTGCAGTTACGTATCACTTTAGTGCAAGTAGCAAGACTTAACATCTGACCATTTTCTATGCAAAATTTCAAGCGATATAAAATTTATCTCAAACTATTCGTGCGTTATCATACTTGTCGGGAGTGAAATACCAAAATACCAAGACAATAATTAAAAAAGAAAAAAAATCCCGGCCAGATCTGTCATTTAAAAGAGTGTTGCTGTATTTTTGAATGGGGGTGGGGTTATTCATTGAGCTATTTCTAACTTTTAGGGTAAAAATCTAAATTTGAGTGAGTAGGACTTGAAAGTAGCTGAGTGAAATTACAGGAAACTACTGAGAGTTGAAATATCTCTGTTGGAGTTGTCATTGCCAAGGAGCATTGTTTTTTTTGTGTGGTTTTTTTTTTGTAGGAATAGCTTTTTTGTTGCAGCTGTCAGTAGTTAGGCATTAGAAGTCATTTTTGTGAATACTTGACTAGACAATTCTCTTCCAGCCTGAGTGTTGAACTGTCATTCAGCTGTCATAGCCACAAAAACTTTGTCCTCTGCTTTGCTGTGTGCACAATAGACTGCTTTCTGAATAGAATCTTGCACATTGGTATTTGTGTGAATGCACTCGCACACACATACATCAACACACACATGTATATATATATATATACTGTATAATGAAAAGATGGCATACATGCATCAGCATAAACAGAAACAACTTTGGTTTTCAGCCTCAGTGTTTTGAGTTTTTTTGTTAGTCTGAGTCTTGTGTGATGTTAGTTTTGTGCTTCATTCTTTTTCACTCACATTGTCATTTCGCCTACTCTCTACACAAAAGGCAATTTGAAATTCTTTCCACTTCTTTCTCCAATCTTACACACACGCACACACACACACACGCACACACACCCCACCCCCACCTTCAGAATACAGCATAAAAGCCCACTCCTTTGCCTTGATTGACAGATTATCGCTATAGTGTCACACTGTCATGCTGACGATGATGAAGTACTGTTGTTATGACAACCATCAGTGGGTAGATACCGGTATGTTTCCACACAGCAGACAGATCTACAAAAAAAAGATTCAGTATTTCCCAAATCAGTTCCACACCTAAAAGTGAGTAGGCAGAATTATAGGCAGCATCTACTGACACGTTTATCAAAGAAACCAATACATCACATGGAGTTTGAGGAAGTCACTCCTTATCTAGAACGTCACTTCAGTCTTCAAACTCCAGCTCAGCCACAGAGAATATTCAGGATTTAAATTCTATAGTTATATTCTATAGTTCAAATAATATGTCTCTGCAAACTCATTTAAAATTATTCTAAATGTGTCCTTTGTTATTCTTTAATTCTCATTCTCACCTTTCCTCTTTCTCTACTGTCTACAATAAAGTCTAAAATGTGCATAAATGTATTTAAATGAGAGAGAGAGAGCCCTGTGCTTCAGAAACTCCTTGAGGAGACTGTGATTATTTCATTTCATTTGAGCGGTAACTACAAAAAATATCGGGAAAAACCTGCATCACTTGCAACATTGTTTTGTGTTATTGGGAATTCCACACAGTTACAACAAATCCCATACGTCATTACGGATAAATGGTTGCAAAACACTCCTCTGAAAAGTTCAAGGTCAATATGCAATAAACCTTATGCGTAATAAAATTGACTATTAGACATGCTTATATTGATCACGATGATCAATTTGAGAACTACAGTGTAGTCAAGATGCTATTACATGCATGTGGTAATAGCTTGTTCAGCAATTTAACACAAACTTATAAATCAGTCGTCAATGTTTCACTGGTTTTATGTGCGCTTGCTACACAGCGGAGTGACTTTAGCAGCACACTTTAATGCGATGGGGTGAAGTGAAAGCGTATTTGTGCTGTCCTTAGTTACTCAACTGAAATTTGGCATGGGATGAAACAGTTAATCAATCGTTTTAACAAGCCTCATGCCATCTTTCTCCCTCTTTGTATCTAATAGCTACTAGGTTGTATGTATTTAAGGAGGACATAGAATCACTGAACCTCATTCCAAGTTAATTAGTAGGTTCATAGCTCAATGAAAAAGGCCTATAAAACAGACTGGACATTATAATGACGGACTTTTCTCTTGTCTGGCTTGAATGGTTCGGCACTATCTACTTTCCATTCAGCTGTGATGAGTAGCCGTCACTCTGACAGTTGACATTTTACAAAGGTTTGACAAGAGGGTGTTGCAGTTGTAAGTGGGGTCATCCACTGCTGAAGGACATGGGTTCATCCATGTCCAAAGCTATCTATCCTGTTTATCCAGTTGTCCTTGAGCAAGACACTAAATTCCTCTCGGCTTCCAGCTGTGCAGTTGCTGACCTTGACCATCTATCCTATCTGTGAGCATTTGCAAAAACAAATTAAAGAATTGTTTATTTGTTATATGTTTATTCTCTGACTATGTTTGATGACTGTATTGCCAGCTTTCTCATATTAAAGTCCATTTGTGCTTATGCAGATTTTTTCTGTGATTATACTGTCTTTCCAATTATTTTCAAGGCACAAGTGTTGGTTGGTAGAAAAATATGACAGCCTAAGAATTTTTAATCATTTTTGTCCCTGCATGTTTCTGCAGTAAATACCCACTACTGACGCACTTAAGCTCAAATATGATCAACTTAAAACAGTGTTTTATTGTACCACATCACCTCTTTTTCTGGATGGTGTGCTGAATTAAATTGCCCTTTAACACACTGGTCCAGGCCCACTGTCATTTTCCATTGTCACCAAAATTTCGAACCTGTCCTGCATGTGCCAGGTAATTACTGGAGATTGAAATTAACTGACACCCCTGATGCCACAATAATAATACGCAGAAATGAAGTATGGATTTTTGCCTGTAGAGAGTGACAGTTTTTGGAAGTGTGTGTTGAGTTACTTCTTGTTAAGGTAGTTGTGAACGTCAGACAGAATATTAAGCCCTATTAGGCAGCTATTTTTACATTGGCAATAATGAAAGAGTCCAGAACTGCACACCATGCTTGCCATTTATTCCTGTCTCCAACTCAACAGGACAGCAATTATCAAAGACATAAAGCACTTTCATTTAAGAGTTTGAGATGTGTTTGAATTTGTGTGTGTAACTTTGACACTGTGTAAATGTGTATATATTTTTTGTGTGTGTGTGGATGTGTGTTAGTGTGTATAAACCAACGTGTCAGAGTATGCACAGGTATGATATTAGTGACCAGAACAGCAATTAAAAAGTTCCTGTTAGAGTCTAGAGCTCAAAGTGGAACAGTAGAAACATGCGTATGTGTTTGGTGGTAGAGCATATGCACATCCACACTGACAGTCTTATCAAATTGGGCAAGTGTTGTAAAGTGCTACTATCTGTGAAGGGAGGCAGCTGGAGGTTTTGAGCAGAACCATGTGTGGCAAAATGTAATTCTTTCAGAGCACTGCTCTCTAAGTAGAGGACTAATGACTCATGAAGTATGAAGCTGCTGGACGTCTCTCTTTTTCTCTCTCTAGCAGCAGTACAGTAGATACTTATACCTTAAACATGTCAGTAACACATAGGTAACAGTGAAATTATAGCTCTTAAAGCAGCAGTAGCAAATGTAAATGCACAAACAAGTGTGTATGTACACTTGACATTTTATTATATTTAAATTAATGTGCGCTGTCAGTGTTCCACCCAGTAAATTATACCACCTCAAACTGTGCCTTTGTGAGTGATTATGTTTGACGTTAAGAACTACAGTGTCCCTTTTCTTATTTAACATATACACATGCACAGAAAAATGATGTTTTTTCCAGAATTCAGTATACAGTAGATTATTTAATGCAAGAGTAAGTGTCTGTGGATTTGATGGAACAGTAGAGGACGCTGTTTGTTGATACAAGCTGAGTGGTGGTTGAGAGCGGGGTTGTGAATTTAAAATGTCTCTTTAATACGTTCTCAGTGTTACAAGAGAGGCAATGTGCAGGGTGTAGCGTTGTGGCATTGCAGGCAAGAGTGTGCAATGTTGTGGAATAATACTGTGCTTATTAAAGCTCTCCCTCCTGTCTATATCCTCGCTCCAAGTGTCACATGCACATGTCAAGTTTTTTTCTCTGTCTTTCTCTTCTTTATCTCCTCTCACTCTTTTCCCATTCCAACCAAGTGCACTTGAACACTGTTTCACTGTCACTAGAGCTCTGCAACACTGTTTGCATCAGCCAGATTTAGTATAGACTTTCTGCAGAAGTGCTGTAGGATGGGCTTGGGTTTAAGAAGCAGCCCTGAACTTGAACTCAGAATTGTTAAAAAGCGTGTATTTGGAGACACAACCTGCTACTTTCTACACATGAAAACTTGTTCAGCTAAACTAAAATTCCAAGAGTGGGCGACATGGCCAAAAAATAAATTACATTTTTTTTTTTTTGTTATGGATGATTGGCAAATGCAATTATTGTACTGATTATTTTCTGGGTAAATGAACTGAGGGCAAAACATGATTCAAACATATTCTGTCTTTACTCAAAGTATGGA
>JAPTMW010000014.1:26714775-26729051 GCA_029822955.1 Ostorhinchus angustatus | reverse complement strand
AGCAGAATGTCAAATGATCTTTGAATTTCCCAGGACAGAAATGCACCCCTGCTCTAGATGTATGTCTAATCCCTTCTATTGTGCCATGTGGGGACAGGGACACTATAGGCTACAACATATGACTAGCCCACTATAATGCAAATTTACTTTAAAAGGTCTTGTGTTTTTACGTTAAGGGGATTTTAGAGGGATCTAAATGTAGAAATGTAATATAATAGGAGTTCTGTACGAAAAGAACAATTTTAAATATTAATAATAAACTCAGTCTACTCATACGTAATACAAAAACATAATCTCTAAACTACAAAACAAAAAAAAATTACAACAAAAGAAAAGTGACGTACCCCTTTGTTGGTTTTTTTGTTTGTTTTTTTCCCATGTTGCACTTTCTGTTCATGTCTAAAATATCTTATATATATATATTTCATTCATACTATGTATATATTTTTTATTTTTGTCTTGTTTTCTTCTCTTACATTAAAAAAAACCTCAATAAATATTTTGTTGAAAAAAAAAAGAATAGTTTTCTTTGCCTTAAAATGAGTCATTTAGGAAATGATATGCTATGGGGAGAGACTGTGTGTGTGTGTGTGTCTGTGTGTGTGTCTGTGTGTGTGTGTGTGTGTGTGTGTGTGGGGAGGGTTATACATTACATTTGTAATGTATAACATTAGTACTAGATGTTTGTTACATATTATATACAATGGCTCATGGGAGGTGAGTGATGCCAGAATATGCATCTTCATTTTCTTATGGATTCACATGTTGTTTTGACCCGTAAATCCCACTGATAATTTCAACTATATTTGATATATATTTCCCAAGAGTCAAAAAATCCAAACCAACAACAAAGAACTACAACAAAACAGTAAGGATTTGACACAAACATGAAAAACACCTCAACTTTACATGTATTACTAACTTGAATTAGGCCACCCCAGTTAACATGCATTATGAATATAGATGGTATCTTTGTTCTGAGCACTAATCTAAGGACCTTCCTTTTATTTTCAATCTGCCAGACAGACACAGATGGCAGGGGACACACTGAGCAGCTAAATACAGCCACAACATAGCTGCTATTCATGCTTAAAGAGATATCTCTACAGGGGTATGGAGAGGGAAAGGGCTGAAACAGAGACAGATGAGACTCATAGGGACAAAGAAGGAAACTAGAGAAGGTAAAAAGAAGAAATACAACAAATAAGAATGAATTGCTTCTTGTTATCTATATCAGTTGGTGATATTGACTTCTGTAGTTTGCAGCAGAGAAGGCTGATTAATGCAGCAATTTATCTTTGGTTGACAGATGCGTGTCTACATGTGTTCATTAACCTGTTTCATCACTGGTGTGTGTGTGTGTGTGTGTGTGTGTGTGTGTGTGTGTGTGTGTGTGCATTAGGTTATGAGACCAAATGTTGTTTCTGGATGACCAGTATAGTTCGGTGTGTCTATGTGAAATACATCATTATTGGATGTTATAATGATGTTATAAAAATGGATGATTGAGAGCCATAATGACCAGTCATGGTCCAAATCTGTCAGACACTTGGCCAGAAAACAATCAGGTGGCGGGCGGGCGGGCGTCTCTACGGCTGAGACTCCAGCTCCTGAGTCACACAAGCAACGTGGCAGTTACCGTGACTGGGAGGATTTTGGCTTAATTTTCACAGAGTGGAAGAAAATGACAATCCCGTGTCCATCTTTATATACTATCTTGTACATATATTGTAAGGAAGAGTCTGCAAAGATTTAAAAGATGATGGATATTTAAACCAAGCTAGAATCTATCCTTAACCCTTACTAGGTACTGAGTTTTAAGCAATAAAACTAAGCCCCTGCAGAGGTTGTCCATAATAGTACATATCTGCCTAATTATATGTCCTTATAACAAAATAAAAGCATTGATTACATTAGTAGTAAAATGTAATTGGATTTATGGTTTAGTTACAAATGTAATGTCAGGGAGACAGGGTTGTATGTATAGAGTAGAATACTGAGACGATGCAAAAGGCAGGTTTCTGTAACGTAAAACATCAAATTAGAGAAATAAGACTTGATATAAAATTCTGGCCAGTTTTAGCTATGGTTAAAATGTACTTAATATGATGTCCTCTGAATACATGGAAACACAAAGTGTATGTGTGTGTGTGTGTGTGTTTCTGTGTCTGTGCATGTGTATCTGGGCAGATGGAGGTCTGGACTGAGCACAGATCACTGTTGACCACAGAGACAGCTTGGCAAATTCATCTTCAGCATCATTTATAGCTGCACTGGACCACTATAAATGTCTAGAGAAACTACACACACACACACGCACACACACACACACTGCACATGTGCAACCAGTCACAACTCACAAGCTGATGACACCTCAGATCATGCATCCCGTTTAGGTACACCAGCACACAAATGCACACACATACACACTGTGTCAGACTAAAGTTCAGTCACATCAGTAATTCATTTGGGGTAGCAGCCTTGTCGATATCCATTTATCCAACACACTGGCTGAAGGGAGAGGAACATGCCCCCTGACTCTGCAGCCCCTTCCTCCCCTCCTCTCTCTTACACATATCCATTTTGTTTTTTCATGCTACTTTATGTACTGTCTCTTCCACTTAGCCTCACTTGCTAAAATGTCTCCCCTTCTCATTTGTTTGACTTAAACCCTACTTGTTTTTCAATTACTGTATTCAACACCAGATAATGTTGAATTTCAATACACTTTTAGACTGTGAAAAGTTGCATTCACAACAATAAGACACTACAGTTGCTCCTCCAGGTTATAACCTGATTGGCACTGCCTTTGTAGCACGTAAATGACTACTTCAGTCAGACAGCTTTCAATACCTTTACGCACTATTTGACTGTAACAGACATTTTTCAATAAGAATGAAGGCTCTTCCACCACTGATGATGTTCCCGTCACTTAAGCAAACCTGTTGTTAATCCCTCGCCTCAGGGTTTTCCTTCCCTCTAGGTAACCTTTGGAGAATGTGCCAGGTTTAATATGGTCTCTTTGGCTCAGTGCTTTTAGAGTAGTGACAATTTATGGGTGACTTGTAACAAATTATGTATCCATCCCTTTCCTTTATACAACCTTTTTTGTAATTTTTTCATGAACTGGAATCAAAAAGCCTGAAACTGTTCAGAATTTCTTGGTCGTCATCTGTGTCATTGCTCATATGTCGGTATCAAACTACTTACAACAAAACAAACACACACTCTCTCACACACTGGGATTTTTAAGCGCGATCCCCTGCTGTGAAGAAAAGTGGTTTATGCTTTTCTCTGTTGACTAACTTTTCAAACAGTGAAGCCTGTGGTGTATTAGTGATGGTAGATTGTTGCTGGCTGTGAATCTTACTGTGTTAGTGTTGCAGAATTAGCTTTGTCCCTCTCTCAGAACAATATTAGGTAGCCATAGGTTAATGCCGTGTTTGGCCCAGTTTAGAATACTCCAGAGGGAAATGTTAGCATGGGGCCAAGAACTCAATTAGCCGAAGGTTGAAAAGCTCTAAAATGCAGTTAGCCTTAGGCTAAGTGTCAGGTAAAAAAAGAAATGCATGTGTGTATGCCTGTCAGTGAGTGAACATGCATAAAAGGTTGAAAGGCGTGACAGATCTATTCTCTGTGTACTCACACACATGCATGCAGTAAACTGTCTTCAGTTTGTTGCTGATTAGTGGTGACGTTCCATATGTGGTGACTCACACACCCTTGTTAGGTTTCACATGCCACCATCCCAGGTATGTGTCACCCATGTGTCCCATTGCCAGCTTTAATGCCAGCAGCACCTCTGATTCCCACAATCCCAGCTGTCACCGCTGCTAACTGTTACCACGGCAATGCTGTCGCTATGGGTTACCAATAGCCGTGGCCGCCGTGGAACAGCGGGAGACAAAGACAAATCAATCTGCGCTTCTAATCTTCTTTACATGGAATAGAAGAACAGGCACAGAGGTATTGGCAAGCCTTGTAGGTAGCTCAGAGCCAATACAAAGTAATAGCACTATGGTTTTTATGGAATAACAGATTAACTGTGACACAAGCATAAAGAGGGAGAGGGGAAAGCAGAGGGAGCAGTGGGAGGAGGAGAGGGGCAGAGGTGAGGACTGGAGGGCAGAGGAGGAACCGCAAATCAGGTTGAGGAAATTGTGTGGCCAATGGACCAAGGTTAGTTTGCCATTCATTGCATCCTTTAATCCATTTTAATTGAATAGATAAGCAAAGTCATTTTGCTCGATAAACTCCTGCTGTGTCATCAAACACCTCCATCCTCTCCTTGCCCTCCATCACTTTCTTATGCTTTAGTTTTTTCTTTTCACCCTTTTTTCCCCTCTCTAACTGACCAGTCGTGTACTTTTCTGTATGATTTCACTATAAAGACATTCATTTCCTCTCGTAGTCATTCTGACTCCTTTAATGGCACACTCATACCAGATGCCTGAGGTTTCCATAGGAGACAATACAAGACTTGTGGATCCTCACAGGAAACGGGAGGGTTTTTTTTAATACTATTTTCTCATCTTTATAACGTGTCTATCTTGTAAACCAAAGCCATCTGTTACTGCAGGATAAAGCAAACCAAAAAATATTTGCTAGCGCTTAAATTTCCAGGTTTGAAGAAAAACATGCAAAAAAAAAAAAACAACCCAAAAGAGTTTTTAGGAGCTTAGTTATGCAGGTACCCATGGAGAAGTTTTTCAAGTTATCTGGCTGAGTAACCCTGCCTGTTGCAATACCCAAGAGATTAAATAAAAGTGGAAATGTGATAGATAGACTCACTCTCTGTCTCTCACACATACACACTGGCATACGTGCACATAGAAACACTAGTTGCAGTGTCAACGTTCATGCAAGTCCCCGTGTGATCACAGAAGCCTGTTTCTGGTGATTAGCGCTTCACCCCTGTCGACTGGACTAAACACGTGCTGTTTAAAGATTGTACCCCCCTAATGCCAATGAAGATCCCTGCAGCGGAGAAGCAATGTGGGAGGGTTTAAAAAGCATCACCATAGGGAGAAGGCAATATGTGTAGCACCACGGGGGGAAGGCATTAAGAGTAACACCGTAGGGGGACAGCGTAATGTGCAACACCACAGTGCCCTCATTGTGATCCCTACTGGGCTATGAGTTCCAAATGCCTCGTCTCATCACAGAATCAGGACATAATCATAAATACACACAAATTAGCTTGTTTAATTTGTGTCAAATATGCCTGTTTATGTCATTTTTTTCCTAAATGCAATAAGCTAACAGCACAGTGCAGATGTAAAACCTATAAATATATGTCTGGTTATGTACACTGTTAACATTCTAAAGGTTAGAGGCAGGTCACTTTTTTAATTTCTTCCTTTTAACTATTATCTCTGTTAAGTTAATTAAGCTAAAACTATACAGAGAAACCCCGCTGACTGTGTTATGAAAGGATGTTGACACCGCTCTAGTGTAGATTTCCACAGCATGATAATGGTTTCAGAAAATCTTGCAGTTTCACAGCATTGTAGTATTATTATCAGTTATAATCGTCATTAATGAAAACAGATTTGTTAGAGACACTTCTCCTGTTGGTGCCAAATAATGATTATGATAGGCAATTGAAGAATAGAAAAGCTCTTTTATTCCAGTTGCATTTTTTTTTTCAAAGAGTTTTCATCAAAATGTGAAGTTAAAGCAGATTATTGTAGTTTGCCCTTGGAGTTTTAGGTGCAAGATCATCACCCAAAGGAAATTTATGCGCGACACTATCATTTTCTAATTTCTTTGTTTTCCCTCTCCACACATTTACACAATCACTTGGGAAAGCAATTTTTTATCTCCATTTTGGCAAGCTAAGACACTGTTTCTGTGTGGCCAAGAGACCCAGACAAAGAGAAAAATATCTGTTTTGAAGAAGATTCGCATTCATGTGGATGGGGAGTAAAGCACATAGATGTCTAACTTATCTACATCCTCTTAGGAGATGGTCTACATCTGGATTAAAGAGCTTTTTAATGATTGTTCATCATTTCATGATTTTCTTGGATGTTAAAGCAATTATTCCTGCATAAAACAAAATACACACATACCTGACCAATTTAGTTCTGATCTGAAAGACAGAACTTATGTTCTTTTTTATTTCATTTCTAAATCCTCTGTAATTGATGGTCATATGTGTCCTCAGTTTTTAACTTAAAAACTCCAGATTGGAAATTTTGTGTTCTTTTCTTTACTTTTATTTTTTGCATAACAGAATTGATGGTGTTGACATTGAAATGACATTTTTATAGACAATTAAGTTATGATATAACTCTAAGGGGGCAAAGACCTATAAACTCAAAGGTGCAAGACTTGTTATACTCAATACTTTGCTCTTATACGTATGTTTTCTGTACTTATTTGTTTTTACTATTTCTGCTACGGCTTCTTTATATACGTCTTTGTATTTTTGTATATCTTATCTTGTCTAGTTGTACATGCAACACTTTTTAGCCTGGTTGTCTGACTGAATCACTTTCTTATTTGTATTTTAATGTAAACAGGATGTTTTGTTTGTATCTGTGAAAAAATGTTTTAACAGTCTAATAGTGCAAGTATGTCATAAGATAACAAGGAATTCAATTTTGCCCCCTAAAGATGGCTATTACTATATAGATTGATGTTCAAAACAATAATCACGCATTCAGCAGAAGGCTAAAACCATCAGTTCATGCATTGTTTTAATTTTACAATAACACATTTAAATCAGGCTTTCTAAGTGTATAATGTGTGTAGTAACATGCATAATGTTGTAAAATGTTGTGTCCACAAAGTATTGCATAACGTCGTATCAGTATGGTTTTTAATTTGTATCAAATAATCACAAATGCAAATTATAACATTCATTTTACATGGAGCAATTAGGCCGTAATTTTTATTCCAAGAAGCAGATTGTTTCCTTTTGTTTTGCAGAAGACAAAGCATCCATATTAAAGGTTCAGATTTGTACCAACATGCATTAGCAAATTAAGGAGAAAAAGGCAGACTCAGTTATCACATGTAAGAATTAAAAAGGGAGTAAGAAACGTGTTATAATTTTTTAAAAATATGATGCGGAGTGGGAGGCAATGGGCACAAGAGTATTCTGTTTTTCTTTCATTACTTGCAAAGCTGCTGTTGCCCCTATTTTCTGTCCCTCATTGCAGTAATTAAGTGTCATTTTAGTTGATGAAAGCACAGTCATTAGTTGTGTCATAGTGTTTTTAATTAGTCCACCCCGAGTTGTTAATCTGATTGGCAGGTATAACAGATAATAGAGGCCATGCACACATACTGTATACACAACATAACAAAGCAGCTGCCCACGTAAACAAATAAATCAGCTAATAACCACCAACGTCATGTCCTAGCAGTTAATAGCCAGCCCTAATTGTAGTTTTGTCAGTGCTCTTCACTATATATATATTTTTTTCCCCTTCAGATTCGCCGACAAGGAGGAATCCAGCTCCTGGTGGACCTACTTGACCACAGGATGAGTGAGGTTCATCGTAGTGCCTGTGGAGCCTTGAGGAACCTGGTGTACGGCAAAGCAAATGATGAGAACAAGGTGGCCCTAAAGAACTGTGGGGGGATCCCTGCTTTGGTCCGCCTGCTCAGGAAGACCGGAGATGTGGAAATCAGAGAGCTGGTCACAGGTACTGCATCTACCAAACTGCCCTCGTATCTCTAACATGTATAAAATATTATAGAGCAGCTGCAGGTTTCCATGGGATTTTGCCTCTGGGCAGATGTTGCATTATGGGTGTAAAGGAGTGGATTGATTTTTTGGAAGTCAGCCATGCTATACATACACATTACACGTACACGTACACATACACATACATGCACATACACATGCACGTACACGTACACATACACATACATGCACACACACATGCACGTACACATGCACGTACACATGCACATGCACATACACATACACATACACGTACACACACACACACACATATACATACACATGCACGTACACATGCACGTACACGTACACATGCACATACACATACACATGCACGTACACACACACACATACACATGCACACACACACACACACATACACATGCACGTACATATGCACATGCACGTACACGTACACATGCACATACACATACAAATGCACATACACATACACATGCACGTACACACACACATACACATGCACATACACATGCACATACACACACACGCACATACACACAGACATGCACATGCACATACACATACACATGCACATACACATTCAAATGCACATACACATACACATGCACATACACATGCACGTACACATACACATACACACGCACATACACATGCACATGCACATGCACATACACATGCATATACACATACACATGCACATACACACACACATACACAAAATCGTCTTACAAACTATGCAACAAACACAACTTAAACATCTTAAGGGTTACGTTTTTAACTCATATTTTTTTATGTACACCCACACCCATTATGAGTAAATACAGAGTTGACTGAGTTTATTTTTAAGTGTATTTATACATTTTAGTCACTTAATGGCAGTTTTCAGAATGAAAAACACCAAATATCAACAGTAGGGGGCAGCGGTGTACCAAAATGCAACACCACCACCAAATTTATCCCTGGATTCTGTTTTTTGTTTTTGTTTTGTTTTTTCCAAAAGCTCAAGTTATTGTTGCGTAAAGTTTACTACTGTCCTTTGTAATGGATGATAAGAGGCAATGTGCTGGTTTCATGTAGACTCAAGGCTACAGTGTCTCACTACTCACTCTAGTGGTAGGACATGGTATTACCACAAATTCAGGACAATATCTGCAATGCATACGTATAATTGACGTTTGGGGGTAATGTTGAAATTTCCTTTAAAACTCTCCAATCATAGTTTTAGATGTTTTAATATATATTTCAGTGTACAGATATGACAAATGGCTGCTCTAAATATTGAAAGCATTTGTCAGAAAATGCTGCTATTCACACTGCATAGTCTAAGGTTGCTCTTCTTCAGCTCTTTGGGATGCAAAGCAATTTAACATTCCACTTGAATGATATTGAATATTCAATCACAGTTCTCCTCAACAGACTAATGGGGCTGGAAGTATGACTTCTCAGAAGAATGCAAAGGAGGCAGTGAGACAGCAAATGATGTTTTATAACCGAAAAAGGTGTTTGGAAAATGAACTTTATTTTCCTTCTTCGTCATGATTTTCAATTTTAATTTGTTTGAAGTTTAGCTGAAGTATATTTTTTGGCATTGGCACATGCTTCCAGTAATGAAATCTGTTGCTTTCACTGAAGGCACAAAGGCTGTGTTGTATTTGTTATGCTGGATAGTTTTGTTTTCAACCTTTAGGGGAAGTGTAGTGAAAATTAGCTAGTACACTGACTGGAGACACGCTTGTACAAAAGTTCACACATCCAGATACACACATTTACATATGCAGAGCAAATGTTTCCATCTTTTTAAGAGATTGACATAAATATCAGCACAGGTGAATAATATACCTGAATTTTTTATGCTTTCCTTGCTACAAACACAATAATTTGATCTCCATCTCTTCCAAGATATTTCACGATATTCCTCCTAAGAATTTAATAATTTACTAGATACCCTGTAGTACACAAGCAAACACTAACAACCCCTATTCCTCACATAGCTCCACACAGACACGAAAACTCACACTATACCACCACCTCAAGCATATGTAATCTCAGTGTGCAGCTACAGTTATTTTCCAGCATGACATTGGTTCTACAGCCCCAGGACAGGTATTAATGATGACCTGCTGCTTGTGTGTGTACGAGTGTGAGTTGTGTTCAAGCATATGTGTCACAGGATGCAACCTATAAAAGTTCAAATCTGTTACACTAACAAAATACTGCCATTAATTCTTAGCGTATCGCTGGGTAGGCTAAAATAAGAGTTGGCTCCAGTTAAGAGCAAAGGGGTGAGTCGTGACCTGTGATAGGTTGGGGATCTGAATCCTGGCAGCCGAGCAGATGTTCAGATGAGTGGCTCTCCCTGGCAGGTTATGAGCATATTCCACGGTCCATGAAAGGGCACAAGGGAACACAGCCTCATCTCCTATCCTACCCTCATCTTTGTAATCTCATCTCTCATTGTTTTCTCCCCTACACCTACAACAGGGCAGAATATATGATTTTTTTTCCCATTTTCAAATATATTTGTCATTATTTTCAGCATAACCTTACAATTACACCAATTGGAAGAGTGTTCTGATTATATGTAAAGAAAATGTATAATATGAACTAATCCTTAGAACATGAACATGAACCTGAATGTTCAGAACCACAGCATAATGCCATATTTACGCCTATGTTTTAAACAGGGTTTTTGTGACCATCCAAAAAAGGATTTTTGAATTTACCTAGTGTACTGGAATCCACCATGAAGTCTGTCAAATGCCATGTGTTTTGGCTGTAAAAAGCAATATAGATTTAGGAGTATACAAGGTATATGTGAACGCACTATATCTGTGTGTCATTGTTTAACCCAGAGGTCTCTAACATGCGGCCCGGGGGCCAAATCCGGCCCGTCAAAGGGTCCAGTCTGGCCTGTGGGATGAATTTATGAAATGCAAAAAATACACTGAAGATATTAATGTTAGTTATGTTATGTTAGTTCAGGTTTCACATACAGACCAATTTAATCTTAAGTGGGTCGAATCAGTAAAATACTATCATAAAAAACAATAAATACTCACAACTCGAAATTTTTCTCTTTAATATTTTCATGTTATTTTACTGTATTTATACTCAAACCATCATTTCACAAAAACACGAATAACCTGAACAAATGTGAATATTTTGAAATGTCTCAAGTGCAAGTTTACCAATATTCTGCCTGTTATTAATGTATTATTTTGTGTATTTGTTGATCCACTGTGACCTGTAAATTGTAATTTACATATGTAAATGATAAACTGAGACATAATATTGTTAAAATTGCACTTAGTTTTCTTAAGAAATTTCAGTTTGTTCCTGTTATTCACATAGTTTTAAAGGGTAGTTGGAAGCTGTAAACATTTTCATCGCATAATTTTACTTTTTTCGCTCTAAAACATAAAGGACAGTTTGGAGTTGACGTTATTTATATATTTTTATGTCATTATTTCACTGGTCCAGCTCACTTCAGATCAAATTTGGCTTAAAGTGGCCCCTGAACTAGAATGAGTTTCACACACTTATTTTAACCCATAAAGACCCAAACATCCACCAGCGACCAAAGGCATCTACTAATCTAAAATGATTAATACCTGTTGATCCACTAATCCTAGCAATCCATGTAAATAATTGTTATAACATACAGTTTGTCGTCTTTTCACGGTCATCAGATATGACCCATTTGGACGTTCAGAGGCTCCGTAGTGAACATGGAAACAATGTCATCTTCTACAACATTGATTCACCAGTAAAACCCATGTTTGATAAATGGCAGTGGATGGAGACGCTTGTTAATGATATCTTTGCTGAGAAAGTCACTTTTTCTTCCGTTTTCTCTGTTTTGATATAATTACCTTTGAATTAACTCTGAGTTTTCATTAACGTCTAAATCAAATAGAGGAAATTAAATATAGGAAAATGCATGATTTACAGTGAAACATGCACAATATAGAGGATAATATTTGAAGAAATTTTGATAAATCACTTAAGAAATGCTAACTAGAGAGAAAAATTCATTTGGGAACTGCCACAAAAGTAGCACTGGGTGTTTGTGGGTTAATCCAGACAGTCTGGCAGGACAGAAGCAGCAAAAGAAAACACAGTAAAGACTTCAGCATACATAGTCTTTACTTGACTATTCATAACCGTAGTATGACCAAATAGATTTAATTCCTATGTGGAAAAGTGACATTTCTTCTGTGTGACAGGCCTTTAGTGTTGCCTTCAGACAGTTATTTTGCCTTATGTCTATACTATATAGACAAAAGTATTGGGACACATTGAATGCAGGTGTTTCATTGTTTTCAAGCGACTGGACTGCAAAACCAGAATGACAAATATCCTACTAGAATTTTATATTGTGATAAATGTCATTGTCATAAACATTTTTATTTCATCTTTGGGGTATTTTTTTACATTGTCATCTACAGTTGCAGAATGCGTCAGAGCTTGTTTTTACTTATTTTTACTCAACATCATTCACTTTCTGAACCCTCTTTAGAGGGTCGCGGCACCTATCCCAGCTACTAATGGGCGAAGGTGGGGTACAAACATAAACAAATAATCATTCACTCCCATGGGTAATTTAGTTTATCCTATTAAGGTGCCTGTCTTTGGACCGTGGAAGGAAGTTGGAGTATCTGGAGAAAACCCATGCAGAGACAGAGAGAACATTCAAACCAGTGTTGCTGGAATCAAACCCATGCCATAGTGCTAACCACTGCACCACTGTACCAATTATACTCCCAGATTTCTGAAATATTTGTCACATTCTGACCATAAATAATCATTGTAAACCACAAGTAAGTGTTTGAAAACATTTATCATAATCATTTTTTGACAACAACTGACCTTAGCATTTTTATCTTGGTAATAATTTAAATCAATTGGAATGGAAGTCCTACAAGCTGTGGGTGTGATATGTCCCATTTTTTTCCCATGTCGTGTATGTTCCTCTGCTTCCCATATATGCGTTGTGGCCTTCTATGTGATTCGGTGTCTTCTATCACACTCAGCTATACTGTGTATATCTGCAACATATCACCATTGTTTCTCTCTCTTTGCTCAGACAAAACCCCCTTTAAGCACCAGGTTAGACTTGAGATAAGAGAAACATGTGCAAGCTCATACAAGGGGATAAGACATTTACAAAGATAAAGTACAATCTCACTGATTCAGCCATACATACACAGCGATAGATTGAAACAGACGCACACAAAACCACACACTAAGATAAAGTGGTGGAGGGCCCTCGTGTTCAATTTGACCTTTCACCTGATTACGTTTCAGCAGGACAAAGCTCATCTTCAAGTGCACACACACTCAAACATCCATTTCTAGATGCATTCCTATGGGTCACCCACTCCCCAAGGAGATGGACCATCAAGGGATCACAATGACAGCCAGGAGAGGAGGCAAGGAAGGAGGTTTTTTCCCCTTCCTTTCAGGACCCTCGAACACTGATAACAGCCCACTGCGGCGATGACAGAAAGAATGCAAGTGAAAGGTAGAAAGGACATCTCATATTTTCCAGACTCTTTCACCGTTGACATTACTATAACAGGTTGGATGACAGAAAATGGTAGACTGAAAGTAAGGAAGGAAAGTAAGAAAAAGCAGAAATGGGAAAATATGAAAGATAGCAAACCTTAGACATACTGCATATCAAATATAGAAAGAGATATGGTGTAAAATTTTATCAGGGTATTTTTCCCTTACTTATTTATTTAAATATTTATCACAATATTATAAGTATAAATAACAAATTTAAGTCTTTGTACTGTGTATGAACAAATGCAAACAAAAAATATCAACTTATCCTTTTAAAACAGTTCCGGTAGTAATTTTTGAATTTGCTTGAATGTACCATGATGTCCATGTGAGTACCCATTTTGCCATACAAATGATTTAGGTTGCAGATTTCACAAGATGCACCTGAATGTACCATAGAGTGCAGGTCCCAGAGTAAGTGGATTAGTCACCGTACAGTAAAATAATGACATTTTCCGTGATAATTTGTTACATCCATATTATATAGTAAACCTTTTCCATCCTTATATTGTTATTGTTATCATTGTTATTGACATACATTTTGTTACAATACTGTTTTGAGATTATTTCATTGAACAGGACCTGTATGTTCCCAACCCGGAGTAGAATGTGGAAAAAATGAGAGACATGATTTAACAGCAAAGAGAAGAATGATGATTATTTTTAAGGATAAAAGAAAAAGCACTAAATGTGTGGGTTAATAATCTTGGTTCTGAAGGAGATATAGCAAGAAAAAGTCAGAACACACCTATGGATTTCTGTCTGTTACGTAATTCTATAGTTAAAAAAAAATGGATGGCAATCGAAATTTAAGTTACAATAAGTCTCTTTTATGTACAATATGTCTCTGTGAGTCCAGTCACCAATGGGGGCAGTTTGGCACCTGGACGAGTATCACCACCATACTGGAGAGACTAGAGATTAAAAAGCACAGCTAGAGCTGGATTGTGTTTATGTGTGCGGTCTGTAAGCAGATTAACTACTGAATTAAATGCACTGCACATCATGATGCATCATATTTTGAGCC
>JAPTMW010000014.1:26684993-26700124 GCA_029822955.1 Ostorhinchus angustatus | reverse complement strand
AATTGCTGATCCGAACAACCAATGATTTATAAAGGAAAATCTTGAAAATGATCAGGGGTGCCCAAACTTTTGCATACCACTGTACCTTAAAGTGTAAACACCATATGTGCAGATTAAGCTCCTACAATCCATGAATCTACTAGGAAGCTGATTCATGCAAACTTGTAAGATGTGAAAATGCCTGAAGAGACACTAAATGCAAAAAGAGATAGCAGGCTTTATTTTCTGCATATGAAATCCTGGCTTCACTGTGTTATTCAGTAAGTAGCACATAAGGAAAGGCGTGTTGCAGAAAGGCACAACATTTCACGCTTCATTACAAAACCACTTCGTGTGCACAGGCAAGCCAGCATGCACACACACACACACACATACACATACACACACGCATACACAGCCTGACATAGACATGAAAACACACACTGAGACACATTTGTGGATTTCTGTTGTACACACAGTCACAAACAAGGCTGAACTTTTCCAGTCCACAGGCCAGCAGTGTGCAGGACTTTCCAGAGCACTTTAATCCACATGGATGCAAGCTATTAAGCAGCCATGTTAGGCAGTCGCTGTGGTTATCGACATGAAATACCACAGCAACAATGGTATTTTCATTGCTGTGTACTAAAGTGTAGAATTTAAATGGCATGATAGAAAAAAAACACAAGGCAAAAGTTTGGGAAAACAAGCCATTAAAAGGCAAAAACCTTGAAAGATGTGTGAGGACAAAGACGGGGTGTTTTATACCTCCCACAAGCTACATAGTTTCTATTAGATATCATTTCATGAAAAGCAGTATACAGAAAAACTTCTTTTACAAACTCAATAAATCCAAAAGGCCAGGGATAATTCAGTCATTAAAATGAACTCTGACTGGATGGAGTCTGTACTTGTAGGGATGTTATTTGGCTGTGTTCGTAGTTTTCAGTCTGGGTGGCTGAAGAAATAATACAGAGCAGACTAATGCTTCAGCAATACCTAGTCAAAGGATCGAAAACCAATTTTTAACCAATTATGTCCTGTATAGTATATTGTGATGTTAGAAAATCTCTTTGTGATTGTGAGCTGAGGAAGACAAAACATACAGTTCCTCAGAATGTGACCCCAGCGCTGGAAAGACAAAGCAATCAAGTACCGCACACTGCTATCGGTCTGTCTGCAGAATTACACAAAAACTACACTTATTGACTCATAAATAGTATTATTTGGTTCTTTCACTCCCTGTCTGTGCAGAACATTATCAGATATGGAATGGTAATCACGAAGACTCAAATGGAAAGTGGTCTTAGGCTTCGGCTTCCTTTGGCACATGGAAGAGCTGGGAGGTTGCACAACAGCACCAAATATCCCTTATGCCAATCAGATCCTTTTCTTTTTTAACTTTTTTTTTTTAAATTAGAACAATGACAATATAAAAAAAGTCACGTATTCAATATATGTGATGTCAGAACAAGAACACTACACCTGCATTCACATGTACACACAAAAAAAAGGGGGAGGGGGGGATCTGCCTACTTATTTAATATTAAAGTAATCTATAAAGGGCTGCCAAATTGAATAAGATAACTTTACATTATATTTTAGTGAAAATTAGATTTTCTCCAAATATAAGTGTTGCATAATGTCTTTCAACAGAGCCTGATGAGTTGGAGGATTTTTGTTCTTCCAGTTGAACAGAATTAGGCGTCTGGCCAGTAGTGTCACAACCTTCAAAATGACACTCTGTTTAGTACTAAGGTCCACTCCTGTTGGTTCCACACTGAACATTATTGTGATTGGGTCTGGAGTCAGTCCCATAGGTGGTGATGTTGGGGCATGACCAAAACATGTGTGCCAGTGAAGCTGAACTCAGGCCACAAGGATCACAAAGGAGGTCCACCCCAGGGAACATCCTGGACATCTTCAATTTAGACAAATGCAACCTGTGCAAGATTTTAAACTGCAGCAGTCCATGTCTGCAACAGATAGAAGAGGAGTGGACTCGTTTCTGTGCTTTCCATTTTTAACGGACGAAGTGGTTCAACAGCTAACATTAAACCTTCCTCCCAGCTTCATGGGTATCATTGGAGTTGTTTTTGTGTAGTCCTGCTGACAATAAGAATGGCCAACCATCAGGGAGTGATCACGTAGCCTCCGGTGGGGTGGGGGGTGGGGGGTGATTAAAATAAAATAAACTAACCATTATTCATAAGTGATGAATTAGAACTAAGGCCTCTGTCTGTCATAAATAATCACCTAATCAGAGTCATAAACTGTAATCACAAGAGTGGACTGTAGGGCTCAGTCAAGTTCTACATCCTCCAGGTTGTAGGCAAATCCTGCCCTTTCATTCTAAAACATTATTTAACGGTATTCAGCAATAATATTTACAGGTTCTATATGCTGCACAGTCAAGTGCCTTCTCCTCCACCCATTACCAGGCACTTGATAAAAAAAAAAAAATGTGATGGAGATCTCAGTCGAAGTCAGCATGTTCAAGGCTGGGCATTAAAGCAATAAATAACCCACCCTCTCTTTTCTCCTCCACCCACCTCCTGTCTTCAGTGCTTAAACATTAGTCAAGGTGACGTATTTTCACAGCTATGTTGTTTTGTATCGATTTGACAGAGAATTGTGTCTCTGCTAAGCGGGTGTTCCTTTGTGGGCTTGTTTGCCCATTAGCATTCAAAGCGGGTGAAAATGACTTGACCTTCTCTTGGAAGCGTGGAGCCGTGAACGTGAAGTTTTAATTGAGTTCTTGTGTCTTCCTTTCTCTCCCTTTTCTCTCGTTCTCATCAGTACAATAAATGATTGACCTCATCCCATAGACTAGTGAAATAGCTTTGATCTCTTTATTATGCCGGTGTGATGGATGAACTTTTTTTTCGTATATACCGGTCACACCTCTATTGTCTGCTTCATCTGTTTTTCTGACATTTCACCCATAAAGAAAGTAGTTAAACTCATGATAACAAACTTCATTTATAAGTCTGTTAATTCTTTTTTTCTTTCATCTCAGCAGTTGTCTGCATGTATAAATAAAGCAGCGCAGCTAAAGTTCATTGTGCGGTTTTCAATAAAAAAAAAATAACAGATCCAGTGTTTAGAAACACGATGTAGAGATATGGAAAACATAAAAGTCTGGCTGAATAATCTAACTTTTCTGCTGTTATGAAAAGGATGCTATGAACATGAGAATCATTATAAGAAATGTGCCAGTAAATACCCACTTTTGGTTTTATACTGTTTTGATTTAATATAAGAAAATATTAGCCCACGTATGATTCATAATGTAAAAAAATGCAGCTATAGTGTTTATTAAGCTTACAAACAGACATTATTTTAACATATTGTCAGAGTTAGTCTTTTATTGACAGAATGATAACGTCACATGCTTATTTCTGATAAATTGAAACCTTCTGCAATGTTTACCAATGCACACCTGTACAGCAAAATCATCTTAAAGCACATAAACGTCTTTATTCTTTGTCATTACTCAACTGAGCTGACACATATTGATCAGAGATTGTAAGAGAAATAAAGAGAGTGCTGTGACAATAAGGACGACACAAAGAGTGTGCATGTGTATATTTGTCTCGAAGGTATTCCTAGTATATTTCTAATATTGATTTCCCTCAGGGTGGTCTACAGTGTGATGTGCACACAAACACTCACATTTTTATGTCTATATTTCATTGGATACCACTGTAAGCAGAGTGCCTAAAGTTACGTAGAATAAATATCTTGTAAGTAAGAACGCTCTTCTTTCTCAGCATCCCAGGGTGATAAAGTCACATATATATGTCTTTTTTTCTAGTACAGCTCAATATCACGTTGTTAATAAGTGTAAAAATATTGGTACAGTATGTACTCCACAGCTATTTCAGTTATATTTTCTCCTTTCATGCATTTTTTTTCAAGTGTCAACACCATTACATTGTTACGGCAAAGACTTATGGCCCTTTGCTGCATTGTTACTGTTTGTAATTTGTTAATGTAAAGTGTTTCATAATGAATTTGCATAATAAGATCATTATTTATTCCCAGGGAGTCACTTTTTATTGCGATGTAATAGTGTACTGATGAATGGGTAATTTAGAGTGACCTTAAATCATGTTTTTCCAGATGTTATGTACACATTAAGCCTGGCCTGTCTGTTCTCTGAATCTTGATATACAGTAATAGATCTGGAAGCGTTATATCATTTAATATTTAGGTCTATATAAATGCATACGCTTCACTTTTTATTGACACAGGCAAGCGAGTCATATTGGAGCAGGTCTTTGAATATGACTCAGTGTCTGGTACAGGCAGCTCCACGTTGTAACCCAAACAAATCCAACTCAACACCACCCACCTGTACCTCCAGTTCAATTAAAATCCTATTCATTATTTCAAAGCATCATATTGGCAAAAGCCGCTAATAATAAATGGAACAATATTGTCAAATTATCAAAGCAGCGTCAGTGCGAGTGTTGGCTGTGAAGTTCAGGCACCAACTGTCTTGACTAAACAGGGATTTTTTTTTTTGGACTCAAGTCAAGTGCTTTAAATTGAAGTGAGCCTTCAGGGCATAGATTGAGATGTATCCAGAATTTTAATGCTCCCTTTTCAATTGTTTAGTTTAGGAGAGCTGCCAGGTTCCCCTGTATCTGTCTCTCACTCAGTCTCTCCCACTCACTCTGCCTCTGTCTCTCTACGCCTCTTGTTACCAGCCTCCTTTTTTCTTTCATCTGTCTCCCCGTCTTATCTTCTTTCCTCCCCAACATTCTCTTTTCATTTGTTTTCCCCTCTTTTTCTTTGGCAAACACTCAGCAGCACAAACAAACACACTGACACACACACACACATTTTCTGACCGCTGTTTTCTGTATTTTTGCGTTGCAGGAATGTAAGTTCTGCAGGTGAAGAAGCAAGGCGAAGGATGAGGGAGTGCGACGGGCTGACAGATGCTCTGCTCTACGTCATCCAGACCTCTCTGGGCAGCAGCGAAATCGACAGCAAGGTGCGTGTAAGATTCAGAACATTTTAGCCCATGACTAAGCCTGCATAAATCCATTCACACTCTTATGTTTTTGTTTTTTTTTTTTCCCATCTCCTCTGTGAGAGCTTTGGGTGGAAACTACATTATGCAAAAGTCTGATACGTCAAATGTTAATTATGCAACTGAATTAATATGTTGGTTTGCAAAAAAAAAGGAAAAAAGAAAACCACCCATTCCCTCTCATGTCAGCACAGACACTTCCTTCAGTGCCAGCAGCAACAAGAACGAAGAATTTTCATTGTCAAAGTACTTGCAGTTCATCAACAGTTTTTGTTCAGAGTGTATTAAAGCTCGCAAATTGAAGTGCTGCATCACTTCTTGTTGCTAATTTAGCTTTGCCAATTGTCAGAGTTCATTGGGTTTATGTTCCCTTTGCATTTCCTGGCTGAGGACATTTCCAGGTTGGCCAGGAGTATATAAGTCACAACAGAGTATGTGTGGGCCAGTCAATACTACATAAACAGTGTTGTGGATGGCTGACTTCTCAAGGTCTCCCTGTCTCCCAGCCTCTCTAAATGGCCATCCTTAATCACTGTTTAACCGCCCGCCCCCTCTCCACCGTCTGACTGCAGTCACCAGAGGAGTACCCCTGTCGACACCGTAACAAAGACTGATTGGCAGGTCAACCAGCAAGTGGTCACTGTTTCAAAAGCAATGCACATTAGCCACGTGCATGTTCTGGTCACTATAGCTTTTTTCTTTCTTAACTGCAGGGGGTTGATCTTCTATTTCTACCTCCTAAGCCCATTTCATTTATTCCGAGAAAATATTACAGAATAGATTTGATTAACAGAACTGGATCATATAAAAGAACAAAAGAGACATCAAAATGTAAGTGTGCTTAGCTATGGGGGGGCAGTCGTGGCCTAGAAGGCAGGCGAGTCGGCTTGTGACTGAAAGGTCACGTGTTTGATCCCCAGGACTGGCAGAAAGTTGTTGGCTGGTGTGCCCTTGAGCAAGGCACTTAACCCCCATTTGCTCCCTGGGTGCTTGTTTTGGCAAGCCCACACTTCCTAGTCTGCAGTGCGTGGTGCGCTCGTGCATGTTCTAATGATTGTTTAAAAGCAGAAGGTCAGTGTCGGTGTGTGGTGCATGTCTACTGTATGCTGACAAATACAGAGTTTTAGTCAGACTGTGCAGCCTCTAAAAACCAGCCCCATCTGTCCCAACACAAGCATCACAAAACCCTTTAGATCTTATCAGGTAGTGTAATCATTTGTTCGTCTATGGATATGATGTTAAAGATCATCACAGCAGTAGTCGGATTGTTACGGAACCAACTGTTTTCACAAAATAGCAGTTTGTTCATAGAACTGAGCCACTTGTGTAGTCCTCTGTCCTTTGGTGTAACTTTGAAGCCTCTGTTAGTGTGTTTAAACGGAGTGGTACGGTTCGGGTCAGGTTGGCACAGTATGCTATTGTGTGTTTCTGTTGTAAAAGGGGCCCAAACGACTGACCTGTACCGTACCGTTTCTTGATATCCTTTCATTGGAGGTCCATAGGAGAATGGTTCAGTATAGATACAGATACTGCGTCACCTAATGCAGTCTATTGATTTGGTGACAGAAAAACGTCACTCCCTGCTGCTGGACATCCTCCATGGTTGGTGTTAGTTGTATCACATTCATTGTTGTCACACTGGTACGATGTCACTGTAGGAATTTGCCCTAAACCCCACCTACCAAGTGAGGGCACAGCTGGCAGTGGAAACGCTCACCTGGCCAGACTTACCTTCCATATCGTACCTTACTGTACCGATCCGAACTGTAAAGTTCAGTGGAAACACTATCGGATGTTTACAGTACTCCCAAAGTTTGGATCATGAGCTGCTACGTCAGTTCTTTTCGGTGGTTCAGCTCAAAGATATCCACACGACGGTGACGATTGCACCACCAGTAGAGCTGTGTCGGCAGCAGCAGAGGTATACAGACATGGGGAATACACCTTGTGAAGACACACGAGTCTTAGATTAACTTGTTCAAAGGGAGTACATTATGTCCTCTTTAATTTAGTTTAATTTGGGAGTATTAATTTTGTAATATTAGTCTGCTCACACAGGAACAGAATGTCCTGTCTGTATTGTCTATATTAAAAACACAGTTTGAGGTACTTGCAGTAATATTAAATTACTATACATCAGTACTGTTTATATCATAGCACTAATTAGAAATTCCTTTCACCATCAGCTGCTCGAGAAAAACATACAATGAATGCCGTTAAACACAACCTACAGATCAGAACTACTATTATGCTTTGAATTGCAGAAATGCGGTTTAGACGTTCACTGTGAGTGGGTTTCACAGCATGTACTCTCACACAGCTCACAGCCAAAAATCAATTAGCTCATCCAATTATTTAAAATGACGGTGCCAGGCTCAAAAAGCTCCATTTAAATACGCAACCAATTTAACGCAGATATTTCACTTCTGTTTTGTGAATGACCTGCGACCTGTGGCCTCTATCTGCAGTAGTGTCGCATACCTTTTTCTTTCTTTTTTTTTTTTTTTTTCTCATAAACCACGCAGCTCAAAGGAACTCTGCTTTAATGCGAAATAACAGATCGAAATGTGAAATGCCATGGTAAATTATAAATAAAACGTAACTTTTTCTACATCACTCTGTAATAGGTTCTGAATAGAATTTCAGACATGACTGCAGCTCAGTGGAGTGAGACATTGTTTTGTTTGTTGCATCTCTTAGGGCTGTTCAATTACACTCCTTAGTTGTTTTTGTGTAAACCAACGGTCAGACAGTGAGAAGATTGATGATTTGTCTTTGTTAATTTCCACTCTGTTGACTTGTTGACTCCCCTTTCTCAGTGATACTAAACACACACACCCACATGAAGATACACACTGCTAGTGAAAGTACACACCTAAACATTGACGACATGAACTGTAAAAATCTGTTTGCTGTCATCACACACATGCAGACTCGCACGTTCTTTGCCCGGCGGCTGAGCCTCTAAACTGGTTGTTTAATGGGGTGTGATACAATATATTGCTCTCTGTCATTTTTCTTCATTTACCTGAGTTTTTTTTTCTAATCTCATTTCAAAGTCAGAGCTAACTAAATACAGAAGTGTGTTACCTGTGAGATTATGTTTTTTCTTTGCCTCCTCTCTCTCTCTCCTTGTCTTTCGGTGTGTCTCTCGCTCTCTCTGTCTGTATGGCTGGTGGGTGTGGGTGGAAGGCCGATAGTATAAATGTGTGAGAGTGGGTGGTTTTTATTAGCATGATTTGACTTTGAGTTTGCTGTGTTTTCAAGCAAAGTATTTCATTAAATACCCAAGCATCAAACACAAATCTCCTGCTTGAACTTTCTCACTTTATTCATTTATACCTCTTCGTTTTTCATCTCCCTCCCTTCCTCCCCACCCTTCTTTCTGATGCCACTTAATCTCTCATCTTTCCTTGACTCTCCTTCTCCCCAGACTGTAGAGAACTGTGTTTGCATCCTGAGGAACTTATCGTACCGTTTGGCTGCCGAGACTTCCCACGGTCAACAGGGGGGGTTGGAGGAGCTGGACGGCCTGCTCTGCGATGCCAACGGGCGCGATGGAGAGAGCTCTGGCTGCTGGGGCAAAAAGAAGAAGAAAAAGAAGGGAGCTGAGCAGGTGGGAAACATTTGACTGTCCATTGTCAGCTCTCGGAATAAGTTCAGTAATAGTTGACACGAAATCTCTGGTGGACTTACAAAAAACTGGTGTTCTCATGATATTCTGTCTGAATGTCATTGTGAAATATCAGCAGGGGTTGATTCTGGTAAAAAAAAAAAAAAATGTGAAGGCCAAAGATTGTTCACATTGTCATCAGACTCTTTGAATTCTTGTATATACTGTATATACTTTACATTTTTCTAATTTGTTACCTCACCATAGATTTATGAGTGGATAAGAAGTAAAAAAGCTGCTTTTATGATGACGCATAATTCCAGCCTTAGTGTTGAAAGCAGCTTCACCTTCAACAGGGATGATAATCAATGGAAGAAAGGGAAAAACTATTTATCATAGTGTATTCTGCAAGATGAGTAAAAAGGCATTGGGTTCTTTTATAATGTAGTGGCCATTTTTCCTTTCGTCTTGAACACTCTTTGTATAAATGAAACTTTTCAGGCCTAACTTAAAAGCTTCAAAGTCATAATTTTTTCCCTTGACCCATCCCGCTGTCAGCTTTATTATGCCCTTTCAGGCTGTGGTAAAAAGGTAGACCTCTCCCCTAAGCATTATCCCAGTGCTTTCACAAAGTAAAACAACATTGAATGAACTGATTGTCAGAGCCCGGAAGGCATAAATTCTTAATAATTTTTTCAATGTTGGCAAATATAAATCCAAAGCTTTCTGGGGCAAAACAGTAGAAAATATGACCCAAAACTAAATATACTTACCACTTGGGTTAGGTGTTTATATGTGTTTGGTAACAAAGATGCATAGGTAAGACACTGAGTCAGAGAATAAGTGTGAGGAAAAAATAAAAAAGATAAAAAAGTGAAAAGGGAGAGACAGATGAAAAGACAGAGGGAGTGGGAAGATACAGTCAGTTAGACCGTAATGTAGTCAGCTTAATCATTTATTAGAGGTTCAGACAGCAAGGCCAAGGAGCAGCATGGGAGCCTGAACTGGACCTAAGCAGCCTTAATGGACTACTGGAACACAAACACGCATTTGCTTTGACATTCGTTTGCCAAGTATTTTATACTACTACTGGGATATTCTATCTTTAACTACGGTGCAGATTATAAAACCAGTTGCACTCTCACTTGCCAATGGATAGTAGTTTTAATATTCTGGTATCTGACTAGACAGTTTAATGGGACTATATTATTTAGTTCGTGGACATTCTCTGCAGCAAAATCATCAGATGATCAGTTCAGTCACGGAATTATTTAGTGAAAAATTGTGAAATTACAAATTTCACAAACAAACAGGTTATTGACGAATCCTTGCGCATGATATAAATAATCAGATATAAACATTATATTTTTATGACACCATGAAATTTGATATCTGCACATGAAACTGATTTTTCTACTGCCTCGAATACATATGATAATTTAAATGTATTATTTACTTTAGCTTTAGATATTCATAAAATGCAAATCAGCTTTATACATTCATATTTATGTTTCCTCAAGGCAATAGAACGTACTCTACCGTGAATGAGTTGAGGTCTCTTGTTGTAGCGCCTCTACATACTTCAGACTGTAAAAACCTTTTATTTCATGATCAGAAAATCTATGTATAGACAAAAAACACACACAAGGGCATACACAAACAGTAATACACACTTAACTCACACTGCACAACACCTCTCTAAAGACACACTCTAGCCTAGTTTAACGTGAGACAACGGGAAGGAGGAAAGCAGCAGAGCGAAACCAAGAAGGTCGATAGGGAGAGGAAAAACTGAGAACTGGCGAGAAAGGAATGGAAATAGAATAAAAAACAGGGAGGAAGGGGTAAATAGGGAGTGAGCGAGGCAAGCAACAAAGAGAGGGGGATAAATTAGGGGAGACGAAGACAGAAAGGATCAACAGGAGAGAAAAGCGGGACAAGATATAAATGACAAACAAGAGAGAAAAGGAGCAAAAAAGAAAAGAAATAGAGAGGGAAAGAGATAGTTGTGGATTCATGCCTTCCTGAAAGAGGTGTGGGCATGTCACTCAACAAAGGGGTTCAGACATCAAGAGACTTCATTTTAGTGGAGGAGATAAGGAGCGTGGAGGTGAAGAGCAAGAGAGTTGCAGAGCTTTAGGTGTATTGCTCAAAGCAAGAGGGAGTATGAATTGTTCAATGTTCAAATGCTCCTTTTTTTTTTTATTTCTAGCTTTTGCTCTTCCCCCACGTCTCCCCAACTCCACTACCACCACCACTCTCTACATAACACAGTGACGGGGACAGGGAGTGATTTACTCAATATGTCTCCAAGGCTCTTTGACTCATAATAGGTCAGGATGAACTGTGGAAATGTAGTTTCCTTTCAGACACTTGCAGTTATCCTGACATAATTATAGGGAATACTCTAGCACGTGTATTCCTGTCGTCAATGATCGGGTCAAACCAAGTCACATGTGGAATGAGTCACTACAGATAAATACACACAGGTTATTTAAACGCATTAAATTTGATAAGTGACTTGGAAAAGGGACTGAAAGCAAAGCATAAATGTACGACACAAAAGATTGTGTATATGGAAAGCATGGAAAAGTGTTAATAGATGCCTATTATTACAAGGTCACGTTAAACTATGCCTGCCACTTCTGTGTCTTCTCCCGCAGTGGGATGGCGTAGGTCCCTTTCCAGACACAGCTGAGCCCCCAAAAGGGGTTCAGATGCTGTGGCACCCCACTATCGTCAAGCCCTACCTCACCCTGCTGTCTGAATGCTCGAATCCCGACACCTTGGAGGGAGCAGCTGGAGCTCTGCAAAACCTGGCCGCAGGCAGTTGGAAGGTAATAGTACATCTGTAAACCTCTTCACCTTCTTTTTTATTTTTACATTTCATAAAAGCAACAACACGCACGGCTGTATATTTAACAATTACAGCTGTCAGTGTATAAACAATATAGCTTTAATTATATCCGGCCAATTATCCACTTTGTCAGTAATTGCTATTTTTACCACCGTAGTGATTATTTTCCAAAGGCATCTTATTGTTTCCTGTTATTTCTTCTAGCAGGTCACTCAGATATTGTGTTACAAGCGTCAGTGGGAGTTGCAACCCCAAAATTTGTTGTATGACTTCCTAAGCCTTCCAAAAAAAAATTTAATAGTGATTCACACCAGCACCTCCAGCATTGCACTGAAAACTCTTTGTCTTCGTATTTTTTTAATTAAAGTTTCTTCACATTTCTGTTAAGCATAGATTCCATGAGCAGATGGGTGAAAACACAATGTATAAACTGTGTTTCTCTTTGTGCAGAGCATCAAAAATTGATAATAACTGTACGTTCACTGTTGTGAGAAGCCTTTAACCAGCTGTGCAGTGAATGTACGGTCACACATTTTTGCTGATAAACCAAACATAAACAGTTTCTCCTCAGTGTAGATGTGTGCAAAATGTGTGTGTGTGTGAAAGCACAGGTATATGTACATGTGGCTAATTACTGTTTGTAATGACTCAGCTTGTTTAGAAACTCACAGTCTGATGCCAAAAAAACACCCTTCACTTATCAGTTGGACATAACACAGTGAGTTGGTAGAATCTTCAATTTGCTCACTCCATCATCTTGCTGACGTTCAAATATTTTAGAGCAGTTCCATGTTTTTTTGTGTTCTATACTATACAGTATTGTTCAGTAGCAACACAATTACTGTAATAATGTAAAGGCCCCAAGCTCCAACACACTGGGGAGTAAAGCTGAGGTTCACCAGCAGCTGACGGATGGAAACAGCTAGATGGTAATAATGTATGAGTCATGCAGTCATTTTGGAGAGGGCAGCGGTAGCCCTAAGGATCCTGGATATGAAGGTGAAAGGCAGAAAGTGTGCGGGTTTACACTGGGTGTGACCTTGAATTCATAAAACTACATCGCACAATGCTGATTACGTAGAGACCGTCTGGGGATGTTAAATGTTTATGTGGTCAGAAAGATGCACCGTCTGAAGCTATGAAAGATTTCCATTTAGAGAGTTAGAGAGGTGTGCGTGTGCATGTGTGTGTGTGTGTGTTAGCTCTGTGAGTATTTCTGTTAGTTGAGAAATAGAGGAGACAGAGCAAGACAGAAACGGAATAGAAGGCTACAGGAAAAGAAGGGCAAAGAAGGCATTGTGGGGGGCAGGTGGTCTTCAGGAAAGTACTTTTTCTATTTTTGGGTCATACTGCATGTGCGTGTGCGCTTTGTTGTGTCTCGTTTGAGCAAGATCCCTCCCCTGGCTTTGAGTACAGTGCTGCTAACAGTCTCAGAAGAGGATGTGTTGGCGTACTGTTGGCACACTCTACACTGTGCCTGCTAAGCTTTTGGCTAGGACATATGATCATTTCCCTCCAAGGATAAATTATTTCCTGCAATGATAATATGAACCATAGTTTGCCCATTTTGGTGTCTAATTAAAACAATACTGTGTTTTAACCTTTACATGTTCTGGAAATGTAAACTCTTCACTGCAAAGATCTAAATCTTACCAAGTATATTTTTCTCATTTTTAGTCAAAATTATCTTATCACACTTAAAATAAGACATACTCACCTAAGCAGTAACTTTTCAATGAGATATAAAGAACTTTTTTTTAGACAATAGATCTTATTTCAAGAAATCTTACCGAGATCATTTTCACTTGTTCCATTGACTTTTTTTTTGTGGAAATTACCTTGGCAAGATTTCATGAAATAAGATTTTCAATATCTGTTGTCAAAAAATGTGTTCTTTATACAGTATCTCACTGAAAAGTTACTCTTTAGGTGATTATGTCTTATTTTAAGTGTGATGAGATATTTTGACTAAAAATAAGAAAAAAAAACACCTGCATTTCATGCAAAAAATTGTACAAGGAATGCGTCTGATTTCCCTTAACAATATTCACTCTTAAATGCTTGGTCTTCACAAGGTGCCGCCGATTGAGTTGTTCAGGATCGAGAGGCCCATTGAAGTGTACCTTGATAGTTATTGAGAGGATAGAATCGTCTCCAAGCTCCAAACTCTCCTCTGCGCTTCATATAATTCTCCCTCTCACAGTATATCACTTGTGATGCAGTGTAATGCCTCAGCCTCCTTCATTTTGCCCCTGGATATCTTCCACTCAACCTCGCCCACTGTGCTTTGTATATTGCATTTCCCTTTTTTCTGGCACCTCTGTAGTATTCACAGTTTCAGACCAAAAAAAACCAAAAAAAAAACCAAATAGTCTGGAATAACACAAAACGAGTGGACTGAGATTGCACACTGGTATGACCAGTCTGACCAACTGTGTTTTTATTAAAACATCCAAATTAGCTTTGCGTCACTATTAAGTTAAAAGGTTTATGTCGGTACCATGCCATGACTCATATTTACTATGAAGTGCTGAAGCAGAAAACCTCCTGTGGGAAATAAATCTGTCCTATTAGGAATAATGAACCATACAAGGAAAGTAGATCTTAACAGTCAAATTGTCAGACAGCTCATACAGCCGCCTTACGAAAAACAGTGAAACCACAAATGAGGAACGGAATTGTAATTTAGTTGTTATTTGTTTGGTTTTCTAGCGTAAGAGTTTGGACCTTGAGTGTATAATAATGCAGTTCTGGACTCTTATGTTAAAGCTGTTCATCTAATTTCGTCTGCTTTCCCTGTCAGTGGTCGGTCTATATTCGTGCTGCGGTGCGTAAGGAGAAGGGCCTTCCCATCCTGGTGGAGTTACTGCGGATAGACAACGATAAGGTGGTGTGCGCCGTGGCTACAGCTCTTCGAAATATGGCCCTGGACATCAGGAACAAGGAGCTCATCGGTGAGTACTGCTTGAGCTTTCCTGTCAGATGAGGATCATGCTGTGCCCAGCTGTGCTAAGAAACAACTTCATGGATCACTGGTATTCATAACTCATTCGACTCACCTGAAATTGGACATGTGCAGTGTTACATTATGAGACAACGTCTGCTGTTTGCTCATAAAAATGTGTACTCCTGAAGCCCTTTTTATGTCTAATTGCATTCTGTTGTAGCAATTCTTCTGTGGTCTGTTCCTGTCACTGTGCTCACCTGAAAATCAAGCATTAGTGTTCAAGTAATGTAATCCTTGATTCAAGAGCGTGTAGACAGTTACACTAATTAGAATTAACACCAGTGTGTAGTTGTAGTCCTCCTCTTTTTAGAAGTATGATATTATGATGGTTACATCATGTCAGCCCAGGAGAGACTTATTAGAATACTGCATCATTCATTATTACTCCTCATGCACTAAATTATTAAATCCAAGTAGCGAACAACAATAGTCACCAACATAAAATAAAATGTAGATGGACGTGACGTAAACTACAAACCTTGCCACGAGTGCAGTGAATGCACATTTTTATCAAAGCCTTGCGTATTTATCTGTAGTCATCCCTAGTCTATCATTTTTTCTTTTACGTATTTATTGTACATATTAAATATTCGATACTAGAATTGTAGGGAAAAAATACAAGGAACTGAGG
>JAPTMW010000014.1:26648283-26665761 GCA_029822955.1 Ostorhinchus angustatus | reverse complement strand
CTTGAATTTCATCAAACTAGAAAAAAGATGTAGCTGAGAATGACTTGAATGGATACTTGGCAGAGAGTAAGTGACCTTGTTGTTATCGAGTTCTGTCTCCTTTATTCCTGAAGCAGAGTATGTAAAAGTGTTCAGTCATATTTGTTTAATTGGTTATTCAGGAATTTCCATCAGACTTGTTTTGCTAATCAGATATGTCTCAAATGGAGGGTGAATCTGATGTCATAGTTAGCTACTTTAAACTGATTATTTCATAAAATTTTAGATAAAAGCCTTAATCTGGGCTACCTTTGAGCTCAAAAGTCTCCTTCTTCTTCTACAACATTGCCTGTAAGTCAGCATATCATTAGGCTCTGTAGTAACCTAGATGGGGGGTTGGGAACTAGTGGTGGATGATGGGTATTTGGAGATAACATACTGCTGGGGGCCTTGACAGTGAAAAATATACCTTTTTTCCTTACCACCAGACAGGACATAAACAGACCAAGCTCAGACTCTGCTTCTGAATTTTTCACATTGCATTTTATGTGAGAGAAATAAACCTTTCAGAAATCCATTTCACCATCAAATTATATATTTTGGTAGATTATTGTGTCAAAAATGTCGCACAGTTGCAGTGACTATGTTCTTAACATAGTTTGTGTTGGGAATTGAAATGTCCAACTCAGACTGGGTCAACAGAGATTTTCAAAGCTGCTATTTGGAATCTGATCTTATAGTGTAAAGAACAGAAATATATGGCATATATGTGTTTTTGTTTACTTGCAACAAGTTTACCTGCTGTCAATTAATGTTAGATCACAATGATGACAGGTGATTAAAATTCTTCCAAATAAACAAGGGTAAATCCTGTTGCACTTCCTGAAGTTTTTCCTATTTCTTTCCCATTAAAGACGAGTTTGTCCTTATTCGAACCGCAGATCTAAGGATGGAGTCTGTCTTATGCTGTACAGATTGTAAAACCCCTGGAGGCAAATGTGCGACTTGTGATTTTGTGTTATATAAATAAAATTCTCTCGACTCGACTTAGTTTTCAGATAGGAAAAGATGAAGAGAACGTATTCTTTTATAACACAAGCATTATTTTTGACAAAGAAATCCTAACTGTGAAGAAAATAGTATGTTTAATGGTACACTGTATATCCACTGTTGTTAGGAGAAAATAATGTTCAGTCACCAGAATAATAAAGACAGCTGAATGAAAAAGCTCCCTAATGATTTGGTGAGTTTGTTTTATCCTCAAGGACAACAAGATCCTAAGATGTAAAACTAAGACGGTGAAAATTCTTAGTATATTGTCTTTATTATACTGAGTCATAAATTTCATTCAACAAACAGTGACCAGTCCCTGAATGTGGCCACACATCCATCATTCGGGCCCGTGTCTGCTTTCTTTGTGATCATTCATCCACAAAAGACCGTTGGAGAACAACAAGGAAGATGCATCATGAATAAAATTCAACGTCGCCATGGGAGACCAAGCAGGGTGTTCTGGTTAGCTGCTATGGCAACCAGCAGGTCAGGGGTTGCCATGACACCGGGTGTTATCATCGGAGGTCAAATCTTGATTTATTGTTATAGAGAGAGTCTTGAGTCTATTTAGGGAACAGTGCTCAAGGGCACCATTACAGAGAGAGATGAGGTGCTTGAAGAAACCTCCATAAGTGCAAATTTCGCTGTGACTGTAGTTAGCTGCTAATAGCCCACACATCTTCATTTTCTCAGAATAGGTTGACTAAGAATAAACGCACTTTGTCTGCAGTGCTACATTTACACAACTACAGACTTTGGAAATGAGAAAATGACTATTGCAGGACAAACAGCCTATTGTATTAAAAAAAGCAGCAATGCAAACATGTGAATGTGATTAGAAAAATAAATATTATTATCCCCATCGATTTGAAATGGTAAGAGACATTCTGGCCATTCATAACTAGACATGTAACAGAAATCTAGCTTTATCTTTCTGAATTGACAGTAGTTTTTCGCCAGTCATGAAATCTATTCCAGCCGTAAAAAGCAAAGAGCAATCGACTCTCAAGTATCAAAATCATTTAATGGTAGTGTCTTTTAATATCATCTGAGGTACAAAAGAGGTCAACATTTACTACGTGTGCTGTTAGCCTCATGTAACCGTGGAGATTAGCTTGCCATATACTGGAGATTCATGTGTAAGTATGATTCATGCTTGTTAGTGCAGTGATTTATTGTTGATAGCAAGCGGTTAATCTTGCCAAACTCTCTGAACTGAGAAAAATAAACCCAAAGGATTCTGTTAATTTTGGTGTTAAAACTGAAAATGAGCATCCGCTCTGCTTTCCTCTCTAGCTGTAAGAAGGGCAGGGCTTATGAACTGACTCCTACTAGAGTCATTTTTCAGTTAAGTGGCAGGAATGGGACCATTAGCATGGCAGAGAGGGTCATTTTACACTCCTCTGGAAACTCTCAGTTTTTGCATAAGGAAGGTCTTAGCTGAAAAGAGCAATGGCCCTCTTACTTTTAAAGCCAGCACTAGTGCCACTGGCCTGAACACATATTGAGCAGCTGGTAAAGACAGGGGACATAATAACTTTGCAATATTATTCGAAGGAATGGGTCCAGGAGAAATAACTCACTCTTCCTCCCTCTATCTGTCTCTGCAGACACTCAGCCAAAGTGGTAAAGGCAGCCTCTCAGGTCCTCAGCAGTATGTGGCAATACAGAGACCTACGCTCCCTCTACAAGAAGGTAAGACGTGGAGTAAACCATGCACTTATTCCATTCATCTCAGAGTATGTTGTTGAGTGTGACTATTCCTTTGATTGTAATGTATTAGAGCTAATGCTGGAGGCAGATTACTTAACATTTGATAACTTAATAATAGCAATATTAGTAAAGTAAAAAAATATTACTGAAATATGCCATCACACACGTAAATAAAATAAATGATAATATACCCAAATGAATATTCTTAAGCACGGCTCAGGACTCTTGCTTCTAGTAGTTCTGAGTATTTTTCGCACAATGTGGATGAAAGATGTCTTCGTCATATAGCATATACTGCTATTAATGCTAGTGTGTTCTTAAAAAAATCTGTTTATAATTTACCTCATCCACCTTAAATTAGGTCAATTTTAAGGCACAAACTAGTCTGTTCAGATGTCCAGTTGCACTTATAGATATTTGCATTTTAAGACTGCAGGGAAGCTTATTTGTTCTTAATTGACTGAGCAGGATCTTTAAACAACCTCAGTGGCATTGTATTAATACAATAGATAATGACTTGAGGAGTAGTCACCCATATGATTTATGCTGTCCTGGGTGCAGTATATATGTGTTGTTATTTTTGTGAGTGTGTTTGTGTATGTGCTTTCGCCTTGAGGTCAGCCATAAGCACCTCCAAACAAAAGAATAATGGCTTTCTACTGGGCACCATCACAGCTGAGCAACTGTGTTTACAGAGGCAGGAGGATCAATAACTTTATGTTAGTCTCCAGCCTATTGCATTTTTCTTTTTATTATTCTTTACACACCCGCCGACACTCGAGCACACACAGGCTTACATCAGTGCTTACGGTAATTTAGTCCATCATGAATGCTGAACGGTGTAAAAACTGTAGCTCATTAAAACAGAAGCTAACTTGGGGCTCACGAGGAACGACAAAGACGGGCAAAAAGTTAGAAAAATCTAGAGAAGTGACGATTGGAGTGCACACTCCTTTATCGCTCTCTTTCTCTCTGACACACTCTCACAAAGATTAAAAACAACCCACTTCCTCACCTTCAGCTTCTTTGTTTCTTTTCACATGACACACATTCCCACGTAGCAACTTGATTAAAAATAATGACAGATGTTCTGTTCCTTTCACTTGTCAGTAATGAGTGTTGGTGAGTGAATATCTGTTGCCAAGGTTATCTGCTATTTATCAAGCTGAAACTTTAGAGGTAAAATCAACAAGTTTGAGCAGAATCTATAGAATATTGAGCATCCTTGGCTTTAGATGTGTCTGATTCATCTTTGCATAGGTGGAAAAACACACAAAAATGAATATTAATTTGTGCTTTGTGTTCATGAGGCATTTAATTGCACTGTACAATCGAATTAAGTATCTTTTAGCCTTTTTTTCCCCCCCATATTGTTTTCAGCATTGTCAATATTTAGCGCTTAATATCTCTTTTGAAAACCAATTAGCATAACATCAGGAAAGAGTGACTGCTGCGACATGATCCACGTCAACAAGTCATTTCATCCTTTGCGATTTTTGTCAGACGATAAACTCTGTGGCGTTCCTCCTGTTTGAATTTCAAGTGCCTAAACTTCACTTTTCAAAGATGCTGTCAAACATCAAATGAATCCTGAAACAACAAGACTTTGCTGTTTTTCTTCAAAGTAATAGACCGTACAATATGCAAAGGGAGTGAAATTCATAAGCTGTGGAGAGACATCTAATGGAGTTTTTGTCCTACCTGAAGCAAAAAGTATTCACATCAGCATCTACAGTACTTTACATAGGATTTACCCAAATGTAGATATAGTTGTCAGCTCCTCTTCTATCTGCAAGTCCTCTGATTATTGCCACAGTCACTTCAGGACAGGCCGCCCCTTAGCATCAATGTGTCCTCGTCTCATCCTGACTCTGTCCGTCTCTTCATTCGTCATCCTCTCATCCCTGGTATTACTCTGCTGAAAAGTATCCCCATGTGGCCCCTTGGAGCCTCATCTGCTTCACACTTCTCTAATCATTGCCACTGGATAGCATTACACTCGACTGGATGGCATAACACTCCAATGATCAGACATGAAGGATATTGGCTTTACCCTCATCCAGGCCTGGTAAAGTTTCATTCTTTTTGGATTATTTATTTATTCATATATATTATTTTATGTGTTTATTCAAATAAATCTATCTTTGCCTCAACATCCATTTTTTTTTTTTTTTTTTGCCAGGCTGTGATTCTATAAAGCGAGATATTAAAGGAAATAAACATGCTCCTTAAGATTGATGGCCACATATTTTGAAACAACAAAATGAGTTTTGTATCGTCTCATTTGATCCAATATGATGTAAACATTAATTCAAAAGGCAAAAGGGGGAGAAAAAAAACACTGAAAAACAAGACTTTTTCATTCCACCATGGCATTAAAGTCCATCCATCATCCTTATATTAAAATAAGATATCATCTGCAGTCTGTGCTGTTCTAACATTTCAAGTTTTATCCACATGTACTTCATCATAATCTTGAAGTGATCGGCATCTTGTAAAGCAGGTGAAATTTTATCAACCTCTATTATGTGTAACATCTGAATTACTCCGACAAATACTTTTTTTTGGACACTTTTGACAGTTTGATTACTTAAGGTGTTGCATCCAGGTATGCCGTCACTCTAAATATGACTTTTTATAGCAAATAGAACTTAAACCTGACAATTTACTTCCTAAATTGCATGAACACAGCCAAGTTAGTGACAAAGCAGTCTTATTTTATAACTGTGGAAATTGTTGCGTTAGAGGATCCACACGTTGGCTTTATCACCTGAGTCCAGAGCTCGAAATAAGTGACTTTACTGCTAGTATTCCTGCGTGACATATTAGGTCATGGGTGTTAGATTCAGAAAAAATCCTGTTAGCCTCCAATCCAAACATGGATTAGCATACAATTTAGACGGAGTGAAGTCGCATGTCTCTGCAATGTTTGTGAGCAGGTGCAAGGGGGAAGAAACTAAAAGTGGTGAAAGAGGAAAGGAGAGGGGGGGAGAAAGAGGTAGTTACATGTAGAAAGGAAATAAAAAATTCAGGTAAATTAGGAGAAAAGTTTTTCAGTTTTAGAGTAAGCATGCCTGGGCTATGTGTGTGTGTGTAGTTCTGGGAAGTGGAAAAGAGTGTAGGGTCAATAATGAGTCAGTTTGAGCTGTGTTGGCAAAGAGTTGTTTGCTTTGAAGTCTTGAGTAATGAGAACATTTTGAAACTGTGCAGAAGTTATGGGCGTGGGTACACGTGTGCAAGTGTGTGCATGACTGAATCTGTGTATTTTTATCAAACTCCAGTAACTACAGTTAATCACTTGCTGCAGCAGTGGCATGGGAGCAGTGAATGCTAAGAAAGGGAAGAGAATTGCAATCGAACTGGGGGCCAAACTGGGCAGCCCAGTAGTTTTTCAACGCACTAAAAGTTGAGATCCCATAAATAAACAGTAACTCTGTATGGAAATAGCATCTGAGATGACTTGAAAGATCAGTGATGCTGCAGTCATTAATAAACCAAAGCCAAAATCTGTTTGTAGCAACACTAGCTCTGGCTTTAGGATGAATCATGCATAAGAGTCTCTAGAGTGCAATAAAACTCTACTTTTATCCAAGTTTATTTGGATTTTTGACAGGATGTGCCCTCATTCTGTGTGTGTGTATGTGTGTGTGTGTGTGTGTAGTTCTTTGTGATGTGTGCTATGATGACATATGGCACCGCTGCAAGTTAGAATGATTTCTATAGAAAACAGTAACTTAAAGAAGCTATATGTGGTATTTCTATTAGATTATATTAGAAAGTGATGACATGGGATGAGAACCACTAACGATTAGCTTTTAGAGTCAAAGTGATAAAAGCTACATGCATTGTTGTTGTTTAAACCACTGGACACAGCTCTAAATTAACCCATAAAGACCCAAACCTCCACTGGTGACCTGAACCATCTATTGATCTAAAATATTTAATACCTGTTGATCCATTAATCCTATCAATACATGTAAATAATTGGTGTAAAATGCAGTATTTCATCTTTTCATTATCATCAGGTATGACCCATTTGGATGATCAGAGGCTCTGTAGTGAACGTGGAAACGGCGTCATCTTCTATAACATTGATTTATCAGTAAAACACATAGAGTTTGATAAATGACAGTGGATGGAGATGGAGATGGATGTTTTATGTTCAGTTAATGATGTGTTTGCTGAAAAATAAATTGTTTTCTTCAGTTTTGTGTTTTGATATAATGACCTTTGAATGTAGTCTGAGTTTTCATGAACATCTAAATTAAATATGGGGATTTAAATATATGATTTACAGTGAAGTATGCAAAATGTAGAAGATAATATTATAATAAATGATGATAAATTGCTTAAGAAAGGTTAAATAGTGAGAAAAATTCATTTGGGAATTGCCACAAAAGTAGCACTGGGTCTTTATGAGTTAAAAGAATGCAGACTGATGCTAAAAGACACGTTTCTTCTACACGGATGTGTTTTAGTAAATGAAGGTATGAAGTTATATGATGTTATTATCTTTGCTAAATTCACCATTTGTTGATGGGTTCAGTCTAAACTGTGACAGTTCTGACCTTGTTTGGACGATTCCAAACATCTTTGGTGCATCTTTACCTCAGAGCTATGATGCAAACAATCAGCTGACACAGCACATGAAGATTATAAGACAGTGTTATTTTAACTAACTGTCAAAATAACCAATATAAGTTTCAGTTTGAAGAAGAAAACTTGATCATACCGTAACACTGATATGTATAAACAATGTGCTTTATACTTTCTTCAGTGAGTGATGGAGTGTGTGCATAAGTAGTATTTGTTCTGGTAAGTGTGTTCTGCTATGTGACTTCCTCTGGTTGTTGAGAATTTGGAATATCACTTCTACATATAATTAAAATGTGTAAACTATACTACTAAAAAAAAGTAAACTATTCCTAATAGGCCCAGCAGCCAAATTGTCCTTCACAACACACACACATATTTATGTACTCCCTCACACGAACACACACAAGACCACACAAGCTGAACTCTAAATTTCATACTGTATATTCACACGATTACACTTTGTCATAACCCAGTTCAATGTGTAATTTCTGTTGCTCTGTTCTGCCTCATTTCTTGATAAATGGTCTGGCTTGGACACTTAATCAGACTCTCTCTCATACACACAAACATGCACACACAATCACAGATGTACACAAATCACAAAAACGGACACACGTGTACATGACAGATGGGGTTCAGGGTCAGAGATGGACTGAGTTTGTCATAAGTGTGACAGATTTACAATATGTTCCAAGGATGTGTAATTCAGCCTGTTGGTGTGTTTGTGTGATAGGGCTGAGTCAGGAACTTGTATGGGATGTGTACATGTGAGGTCACTGAATTACTGGTCACAGTCTTGTCTGTTGGAGGGTCATTTCATAATAATATTCAAGATGTTCCTGTTAATAAGTCAGCACATTTAAGCCAGAAATGTGACGCAACAAAGCTTTTACTGGAAAAGCTTGTAAATAGTTGGTCACTCCATTGAATGTATAATACGCTCCAGTTACAAATATTTTAGTTTTCCTTTCAACATTAAACCTAAAATCATCAAGCAGTTTAAGTCCGAGTCAGCTATTAACATTGCTTCTTACATTTGAGCATTTCGATAGCAGCTCAAACAGAAGCTTTTTTTTTTTTTTTTTTTTTTTTTTTGCAAAGCATGTTAATTATGAAATGGTGAGCTGCTCTTTTTCAAGAGGAGGCTAAAACTACCCTCTGCCACACAGCTCGGATGAGAAAAAAAAATTGCAAGAAGGAGACGAACGTTTGAAAAACTTCAGAAGACATCAAACCAACCCTAGGCTTCTGAAGCTGCTTCTGTGTTTTGCCTCATTTCTCTCTGATGTTCACCTGTTTTTGACTGAGAGATACAGAGAGACGAGATAGGGGTGTGTTAATACGTCTGTCTAAAATGTGTAGAGTCTTAACTCTCACTACCTTTGTGGTTATTCCAGATAAGCACAAAGGTAAGAGCTGCGACAGACCCCTACAGTATCATAGGCCATTTACAATAGATGCAGCAGCAGGATAAAGGTCACTTTCTAAATCACCACAACCACAAGTCACCCAAATAAAGAATGCAAAGGTCAGAGGCACATTATTCCTGTAAGCATAGATGGATCATGTTAAGAGTGAAGCATTGCAACTTTAAATCAGAAAATGTGAGTGTGAAATGAGAGAGAGAGAAAAAAGAATCGAGGGGCTGAAAATATGACAATGTTCAGTGGTCGCACAAGCCCAGAGGGGACCCACCACTCATCATGTGTAACCTTTTACAATTTTTGCCATAATTGCTGTCTGGCATGAGCGCCAGCAGACACACACATACTGTACACCTCATTTGTTGGGGCAGTAATCGCTTTTTTACCTTGCAGTCCCTCGACCTTCAACAAACCATCCAGTGATGGTGAGAGCAACAGGCAGAATGGTTGCCTGGCAACCCACTTTTTTTTCCCTTCTCGTTTTTACAGTAGGAGCTAGAGAAGTGTTAGAGACTGTGCGTGAGAGAGGGGGTGGGCGGACAGAAGGAAAATCCAGTACACGGAGGAGAATAGGTGAAAATCTGAAGGGCCATTTGCAGTGGATGAAGACAATGTGGCTGTAAGTGTCAGGGTGTATTATCATCTTACAGTGTACAGTTTAATAAGGATAACACAGGACTTCAGATACAGCCAAAAAGTAAGTTTATGTCATGCACATACAAAAAGAATGTCTTTGTAGTTGTTTATCTCTGCCACGGAGGCAATGATTTTATTAGTTTGTCAGCAGAGTTGCATAAAAACTGTTGCACACTTTTTCTAAAATTTGGTGGCAGGATTAATCAATTAATCTAAATTCAACAAATCTTACTTTTTCTAGCATTGCATGATATGCTGTTTGACTGAACTGCAGGACTTGGCAGATGTTTGCTTAATCTGGAATCATTTAGATAGTGGATCTTTTTATTGCTTTGACAGAGTGGCAACCTGTGGCTGGTATATATTGTGTTTTGGGGTTTTGTTGTCATTGTTGCAGCTGTTAAAATCCAACAATTTAACCATAAAAAGACGAAGAAAAGAAACCAATGCTCAGTTTCATTTAATAATACTATTTTCAGTGGTAATGCTATCTTTATTTGTAGAACACTTTTTTTCAAACAAAGTACAAAGTGCTTTACAAAGGAAAACAAAAAAAGCTAAAACACAGAAGGTAAGAGAATTAAAACCATATATAAAACAATAAAATAAACATTCGCTTCAGATAAAACAATGATATTTCTTTATATCTGGATCATCTGTTTGCACGAGCAAATGTACAATGAGTTTCTCTGCACTTTGTATTAAAAAATGTATTACGCACAGCTGTCCAGGTATAAAAAGTAAACTTTGTGAGTACTACTACCACATATGATAATTAGAAGAAGACAAAGAAGGAAAAGGAATAGAACAATAAGGAGATACAAAGTTTTAGAGCACTTACAAGCAGTATTGATCGGCCAATAAGAATATACTTGTTTCTTGAGAAAGTACAAAAACTTTCAGATGTACTATGTCTGCATTTTTTTCCGTATTGGCGCTGTGAAATAATTGCCAGCTGCTCCCACAAAATAATCTGCCAGTATAGTTGATCTAAAAATGGTGTTTGATTGAGCGGATTTCCATCCATACCACTAATTTTGCACATAAGTGAAAGGTCAGTGGTCCAGTTAGTGGAAGTCCTAGAGTTTTCAAAGACACCACATATGTCAGGATAATAAAGAGAAGGGTGAAACTTGTGAAACTATGGTATTTTATATTCCATATGTTTTCGGTGTCACATCATCCCATATTATGATCATTCCCAATTAAATTCTTGTAAAAAGGTGACTATTCCTCATTTTGCTTTGGGGGGCCCTTACAGACTCCTGTGGGCTATTCCAGGACCCTATTTAGGAGGCACATCAATAGACAGTGCGCTGCATATATCACTCTGCAAAATACATTCATCATTCAATATTTAGTGCCTGTGTTCATTTGTGCAGCATGACAGTTTGACAGGGTGCAATTCCAGTGTACCATAAGGAGGTTATACAGGATATAATGAGATGAGTTGGGTGGGGAGGGAGCAAGAGAATGTGAAACAAGGTGAGTGAAGGAGTAGTGGATAAAAAGTGGAAGTAGAGAAGAAGGAAAGAGGGACTGGGAGGGATGGCAGAGTGTGGAAGCGAGCTACCTTTGAACCGCTGTGTGTCAGAGGAGCCAGGTTTCTATTAGTCGTCAGTGCTGTGCCAGGAAATAGGAGTCAGGGGAGGACATGGGACTGGGCTCACTCCATCCCACTTCACTCACTCTCTCCTGCTGTCTCCCTAGGTCTGTACATCTCCCGCTCGTTACTTCTCCCCTCTTCCTTCTATCGTTTCTCCCCTGTCACTTCGCTCCCTCCATCTCTGTCCTCCTCCTTGCTCTCATTACTTTCTGTCATCTTTTGTCGTTCTCAGCTCCTACCCTTTCTGGCCCTCCTCCTTTGTTTCTGCCTCATCTCCTCCACCTCTCAGTCATCCCATTCTCCTCCCCTGCGCCTCCTCCTCCTCTTCTCCAGTCTAACTGTACTAAAGTGATTCAACTCTCCCATGTACTTTCAGTCATGGCAGTTCAGCCATTTTCCCACAGCTGAACCAACGCCCCTAGACAGTAAAGAAGCTATGATGCAGCATGTCTCCATTATCATCTATCATCTGCTTGTGCTTTGCTTTCAGAGGTACCCAATTATCTTAATGCTAAATTGAATTTGGTTCCAGCTTTGTGATTGTTGTTGACTCTCATAATCCATTTTTATGAAAAGGGCTTTGCTCCAATCACTGCTAAACTAATACAGATACAAAGTCATTGGCTTTGCAGTAATTACGCTTGTGGAGTTGTTAGTTATATTAATTTTTCTACAAGGACAGCAGCATATTCACTAAGCTTGGGCTTGATGCAAGCGTGTGTTGTATGGTTGTCTGTATGTGCAACTAAGAAATGTCTTTTTCCATCCCAAGTAAATTTATAACTTGCCTTCTGCGTGTTGGATAACTCAAGACATCTGATTTTTTTTTTTTTTCCCTTTTCAGTCTATTCTTTCAAACTGTTGGAGAAGTTAGAGAATGCCGTCAAGTTGGAGAATACTGATTTAGCAAGGACAGACTTTTTTCAGTTCTCAGTCAATGTGACCTCTGCTGATTGACTGATATTTGGTGCTTTGTGGCTGTAACTTTTTCATTCGTCATTCATACGGAAAAAGTTGCTGCTGTGCTTTGTTCCAGCCGTAGGAGACGTTGTAACTGCAGACCTTGTTCTGCTCTTGTAAGAAAACTAAGGGCACTTTGCGGGAGTATCTGCATGTTTAATGTGAACTATATGTTACTATGTCTTTCTTATGTGTGTATTTCAGGATGGTTACTCTCAGTATCACTTTGTGGGATCTGCCTCGACGATAGAAAGAGACAGACAGAGGCCCTACTCCTCCTCACGAACTCCCTCTGTCTCCCCTGTTAGGACGTCTCCAAATAATCGTTCCGGTGAGTAGAATGCAGCAAATGCAGTGATTACATGTGTGTAAATGTGTGTCTTGGTCTTTAGTTTTCTTAACTGCTCTGTGTTCACCTCCAATAAAAGTATTAAAAGAGACGAGTATACCTTTGTCTTCAGCTTTTCACTCAGGTAGTGAGGTGATGTCATTTTTTGGATGCGTTACATTGGTGAAATAGACTTGACAAACTATCTATCAACACACTGCCCCCACAGCCATGTGTTGTAGGCACTAGGCATGATGGGTAATATCTTCATCTGTCTAGTTTTTTCACAATGATGCTCCCATCACTCTAGAACATGGTCAATCTGGACTCATCAGACCACATGAACTTTTTGCATAGGAACCCAATCCAACTCTTATGTTCCCTCGCAAATTCATGGCTGTTTAACCCTATAACACCAAGCGTATTATATTTGATGCATGAGTTTTGAATCCCTCTACATGATCAAAGTGATATTTTTTTTCTTGAAAAACCTGATGTATACAATTACATACATGCCAGAGACGGATAATCCACCAGAGGGGAGGGATTAGTTCACCAGAGGCTTTTCCAGTGACACTACAATATTCACATTAATGAGGAAGGAAGCAGAACTTTGCCAATTTTGAAAAGGAATTACCAATTTGTTAGACATGTTTGTGTTATATATGTTTTTGGTTGTTCAAAAATAATAGTATTTGAGCATTGAGACCCAATGTATCAAATATGATACAAAATTGAAACTCATACATGGAAACTGATATTTGAAAAACATTTTTTTTTGGTTGTTCAGAAAGACCAATAAAGGATCCAGTTTCAAAGAAGTAGAAATTTCTGGCAATGATTTAATGGTTTAGGCTTTACAGGGTTAAGACTTCCTGCATCAGTTTGGGCTAAATAACTTACTACAATAATTCCACAACAATTGCATCCTTCACGCTGTATCCCATTGGGACCTAACTTTGCTAAAAAAAATAATAATAATAACAATAATAACAATGATAAAAAAAAAAGTATATACAGTATAAATGTCAGTCAATGGAAAGAAATCATTCTCTGATCCCATCGTAACTGTCACATTTTCGCATTTGAATTTAGAAGATAATTCTACAAGCCAAGAAAGTTCTTAGTTATGGTAAAGATGGTGAAGAAACATGTAGTTTGGTATTAAACAGTTAAATGTGTAAATGATGGCATCATTCGAAGGGGATCAAAATATTACTTGTCTTTTGCCTTTAACTATAATACAATTTTCCCATGGGGGTCAACCACTTTAGTTCCCTAAACAGTTTGATGGGAGGTGAAACCTTTTTTTTTTTTAGACAGGCAACATGTATCATTTATGTATGCAAATACCTGTACTATAATAAAGGACAATAAGAACATAAGCATATGAATTTTAATGAGTTATGATTTAGACATTAGCCAGAAGCATCAACATTTACCAGTCGATCAGTCTTAAGCTAACAGCTAAATAGCTGTTAGCCAAAAGGCTTTCATCCTGTAAAGCATGATTATCGTTAGCCTTTAGCTTGAGCCCACTGGCCTTCATGCTTTGCAAAGGGCGCATTAGCATTAGCCGTTAGCATCAGTGGTAGAGGGGCCTTTAGCTGTGCTTTCTCCACACCGGGCTTAGCAAGCTGATGAGGCAGAAAAATACTTTTCCTTCCTCCCGGCTTAGAGAGGTCTTCAAGGACCCAGCTAAGAGAGAAGGGGAGGGTGGGAGGAAGAAAAAGTGTCTATTTGTGTGTGTGAGGAGACAGAGAAAGAGGGAGGGATGAGATAAACAGAGAGAGAGATAAAGGGAGAAAGCAAGGAGGCAAGAAGAATTAGGGATTGCGGGTTGGTTAATGCAGGGAGGAGGAAGTGAAGGATGAGGATTTGACTTTGGCCAGCGACATTGAAAATATGGAGTTTTTGAGATTATAGTGCTGAGAGCAATTTGTGAGTGTGCATAGTACAGGAGGGGAGGTGGAGGGAAATGAGGAAGGCCTGGAAATGACTCCCATCTTGCGTCTTGCTCCTCCTCTCTCTACAATCTACGCCTCCTCCTTGTCTGGCTGCTCATCCGCCCAGTCTCTTTCACCAGTTTCACTCTCCTCCTCCTCCTCCTCCTTTTGGTAATGGTACTTTTTTCTCACCTCTCCCTCTGATCTCAGTCCTCACACACACACACACACACACACACACTCACACACACACACACACAGCCATATGCATCTCTATCTCTTCTCTGCATACGCTCCAGACTGAGATTCAGCCCCTCAGAGATGGATCAAAGGAGAAGGAGTAATGATGGCATGCAGGCAAACTGGGAGAGGAGGAGTGAACGAGTTTGTGTGAGGAGAGAGTGGCAAGGCTGCAGAAAGGGAGGACAACTAACAGACCGCAAGGATGGAAAAGAGACGGGGGGGAGATACAGAAGCAGAGAGAGGGAGACCTTTCCATCTATTATGGCCCTCACAGGGTCCTGCTGTGTTTTGCACTGATAGAATAAGTCTCCCAGGCTCTCGTATCCAGCCAATTCCCCACAGTTACCATAGCCAGTAGTGACGGTGATGTCTCTGGGGGTCTCAGTGACAGTTTTAAGCATCTCTTTTAATGGATTCTGCGGCAGATTTGTCAGATAATAAATACCGAATCTGCACTGTCAAAGCATTCTCAAAAACCCCCTGGTTCTGTCTCCATTCGTTTCTTTTGTTTAACTAAAAGTTTGTAATTCAACACAGCTAAATAGTTCCTCTTCATGTGTAAGTGCCTTTCTTAGTGTCCATTTTTGTGATTGTATACGGTGACAAGCTATTATATACAACAGGGAAACAGATAATTGGTGTGAATGTTTCTTTGCTTTTAATGTCAGATATTGAGTGGCTGTCTTCAAGAGTCAAAATTGCCCCAAAAGTGACTTCAAAATCTTTAGCCTATTTAGTTAATTGTATTTGTGTTTCACCCTGATGCTGCTATTAGGGTATAAACAAACAAAATTCCAAACAGCAGCTTGTATTTAGATCTTTTGGAGGATGTATATTCCTTTTTTTCATGGGAAATGCTTGAATAATGAGTGAAGTACTCTGTCAATGCAGATGGGTCCGGTCAAGCGGTAACACATGGACACAGTTCATGTTTAACAGTGTCTGTCATGTAAGCAGAGTAACTTATATGTATGTATTTTACATATTTGAGTAGGTATTTATAAGCACTTTAACATTACGCATAATAACATTTGGGGAGATAAAATTTTTAGGTGAAAAATGTTAAATTACTGCTTGATAACACATGAAACACTTGAAATGGACATCAGTTTTTTTAAGCTTCATGCAGAAATTCAAAATACAAAATAAGTTTCTGTTTTATTGACATTGGCACAACAGGCTGTCATATTAACACAAGGATGACTCTTTACCATTGTATGCATCACCCAAAAGATCATTACTTTCTGAAAGTTTCACTCAAATATCTGAATTATAAGTAACTTGGAAATCAAAAATTGGCATTTTTGTAGTAACACGTGGACAGGGCCTTTTTAAGCAATTCACAAATGTTCAAACTCATAAATATCAATAATATTCACAAATTGAAAATCTAATACTTGGAACTTAATAATCAACAGATACATTTTCAAATGATTTAGACATCATTTTTAACGTCAAGTTCGAGTTACAGTGTAAAAATTACAATCGATATAATCGGTTTCTTTTTTTCTACAAGTTTTCAACAGTTTCATAAAATAGACATCTTTAGCTAAAAAAAAAAATTGGCCCCGTTGATAAATGATGCGTTCATATTTACCTTTTCATGTTGATGTTCACTTTCGCTTGATCGGACCCAGATGACACAAAGCTTATTTTTTTGAACGTCCTTCACACCTGGAAGTATGGATTTTATAGTACATGCTGTCTGGGGCGCCGTTAACTGGGGGTAAACATGACAAATTCATGGGGCCCTGCATTTGTGGGGGGGCCCCTTAAGCAAAGGAGGGGGCCCAGTGAATACAGGTTAGAAGTTGTGAAAATTTCTTGTAAGGTCCACGGTGTAATAGAGGCTTCAGTTTTGTTTTATACCAGCAGAAGTTACGTTAGTTATGTACCCCCCCTTCCCCACGTGTATTAACACTGGTCCGAAAGATTGATAAGATAATTAATTTAATTAAGGATCCACAACGTTTACCTTTCATGGGGCTCAGAATTGGTAGCGGCACCCCAGCACGCTGTGTATGTTTGAAAGTACAAGAATGTTTAGCTTAGCAGACTAAAGAGGTAGATACACCGGTAGGCAGTGGGAATTCACTGTGTCAAGATAAGAGGAACTGAACAAACTGCTGTAAGGGGATTACATTGTGACATGCCTAGTGTGAGTTTGAACATGAAAAAAGGGAGAGTATGCACACGGTGTGCATGTGCAGACCCGTGTGTGGTTCTGCCTGTTGTGAATTTGTGTTTGCGTGTAGCATCGACAAATCAAAAATTGAAAAGTTGTCAGGTTTGTAGACATGAGATAGTTAAATTCACATGTGAAAATGGAGCTGTGGGGAGGCACACCCTGCGCGTTAGCGAAGTTGTAAACATGCCAAACTTAGACAGCCCACACCCCAAATCTCACCTCATTTTGAAGCATGAACATAATGACAACTGGTGAACACATTTTTCTCCCATACACACAACTTTAATTAACATGCTCATTTATAGCAGCTTAAAATAGTATTAGAGCAGTAACTGTATGACGATATGACCCGAAGATGAGGACAACTTATGTCATCAAGTTCATCACATTCACAGCAAATAAAATGCCAAAATAAATTCACACCTCAAACTGACAGAAATTCAAACCCAGAGAGTTTCAGACTAATGTTGAACTGCAGATTACCCAAAAAGACATTAAACTCATTATATGTTGACATTATCTGAGATATGAAGAGAAGTAATTTATCTGATTTACTAAAGCTATACTGTACGATGTGGCATTTTTACACTTTTCTTTTGTAATCTTAAAATGCTCCTAATAAGCGTGTGACAAACTAAAATGTAAAAGAAATCCACCAGGTTTTGAAACTCAAAAATGTTTAATTCTTATATAAATCTGTTGAAATCAATGACCAATCATTTTATTCAGTCCAAATGAAATAATTGGCCGAGCATCCTGTCCATCAGGCATCCGTTACCTCCGTCCCACATCAGATACCGGTACCT
>JAPTMW010000014.1:26502194-26513157 GCA_029822955.1 Ostorhinchus angustatus | reverse complement strand
ACAAATGTATGCTGAGAAATGGGAGCAGCCCCGTTTAAAACTTAACCTTATTTTATCACATTACCTACTTTACAGCCGAAAGTATGGAAGAAAGCTGAACAATACTCACTGGTTTTAGGAGAGTGAGGTCTCTCTCTCTTTTTTTTATTTCTTTTTTTACCTGGTTTGTTTTTTGATATGGATTTTCCAAGTTCGGTTTCAGCCTGTTGCATTTGGATCTCACTTCTACCACACCAATGGAAACACATCCATAGGATGTCATTCTCTGGGATTTACAACTTTCACAATTATCAATGGAGATGTGCAAAACTATCGCAATACTCTAACTAGAGGGATCCTTTGCACTGATGTTTCATATATCTACAATACACAATAAGACCTGCAAAGTCATTCACGAACAGAAACATTTTTTTCTCCCTCTGCATGAGTGTCTGGCTTGAGATGCTTAATATACAAGACACAAAGGTCAGGGAATAACATCTAAGATATATATGCTGTTTATCCTCTGGCGCTGTCTTTGTAGCTACACTGGATGACTTTCTTCTCTGTGGACACATGCACAAACCATTTTTTTCTAGTTAGTACTCTCCTCTTCACTAAATTTCATACTGTTTTTATAGCCTTCTTCTTCCTAAGTCATACTGCACGGAACTGAAACTGTGATTGCACCAGCTTCTTAAAACTCCGCTTTCTTTCTTTCCTTTTTTTTTTTTTGTATTCCTCTCCACTAATATGCTGTATGGGCTGATGTAAGTGGATAAATCTCTGCTCAGTTTCAGCCAAGTTTGTCAGAAATTAAGACAATTCAACAAGACTTTTCAGTGACTTCATAAACTGAGCTACAGTTTAAAAGACAAAATTTGGGGGTTTTGAATGAAACCACGCCAGAAAACTTTACCTTAGGTTTGTTGGCTGTTGCACATTAAACAGCCCTTTTCTCTGAACCACCACAGCTGTGTATAAATCTGAATGTAGCGTGACATCATCGTACGTCATTGGTTAGCATATATTTTTCTGGACCACATTCTGTTTTCTTGTGTCCCAGTATTGTGGGGCAAGACAAATGGTGGAATTTACTGTCCCCTGTGCTTTCAAAATTAAGATAAACTGCTGCAGAGTGTGAGCAGCCTTGCAAGATGCTGCTTGTTTTGAGTTTGGGTGGGGGTATTGCCATTTATTAAAGGCCTTTGTAAGTGACACAAGTTACAGGGAGCTAAGTGTTCGCTAGCCTTTCTGCTATAGAGAGAGTTTCTCATTAAATACATTCATTCAAGATTTTTTTTTTTTTTTTGTGATTCTAACCACGAGAGTACCAATGACACATGAGGGTCATCCTAGCTTGTGATAGCTTTCCATCTCATTTAAAATGTGTTGATTGATCCATGACACTGCATCAGGTTCAGATATCTTCCATCCTCCTGATGGTGGAGTGCAGGGCAGACCACAGTAATCTGATCCCAGTTCTGCAAAGAGAGAGTGCATCTCTCACCAGACAAAAACAGGCAGGATAAAGCTCTTATGTGGAGCAGCAAATGATCATGTTTGTTCATATTTTCACTGGGGTTTATTATTTAGTGTACAATTAATTTAACTCTCCATCCATTTGAGTGCTAACCGAGGAACTGAATTTGGTGGAGATATTGGCATACAGAGTGACTGTTTGGAGTGAACAATGCAGATTGGTCCAAATATCAAAGTTGAATTTCAAATTTGCTTGTTTTGAAATATAGGATAATCACAGTCACCATCAAATTGCTTCAACCCAGAGATCAATATAATGGTGTTGTATGACCTGGACAAACCGTGATCATTATGCACAATACTTTGCAGGTTTCTTCAAATGTGGGGTCGTCCGCAGCTGAAACCATTCTGACACATACGCCAAAGTGAAATAGCACTTATTCTCCACTTTATTTAGGTTTGACATGTTAAACATTAATCTCTACTATCTGTTATCTGGAATCAAAACAACGACATCAACCACTGAGGCTCCAAATTGCCACCTGGCTCTTTTTCCTTGTGTTTTTTCATACTGATGCTTCTCTCTTTTCTTTGTTTCACAGCCATGAAAAGCACATCATGTTTTCCTTCTTTTTGTTATCTTTTGTCTGTTCACAGTGTGAAGCATTTCCACTTTTCATATTTAATGAATAAAACTGTGTTTGAGCTGATAGATGAGGTCCTGACTCTTTGTATCCACGTTTACACAAGGATGTATGTAGACACCTAAATGGTAGCAGCATCTTATGGTTGAATAATTATAGAAAAATATATGCAAGGTAGAGCTTGTGTCACCTCAGCTCCCCTCCTCCATCTTTCCACCTCCACATCACTGTAGCTTTAATCCCGAGAGTATATGGGTGGGAGAGACGGTGAGCAACATGGATGCTTTTGTTGATGTGCAGCATGTGGTGTTTATGTTGTGGTTTTCATTAGGATAGAAGTCTGCCAGGCTTGGATGAAAAAGGTTATCAATACACTTTATTGATCTTTGACATGAAATGCTTGGCAGATGTGTCATTGTCAGTTGTTGGTCTCTGCTGGGAAAAGACACAAAGAAAGAAGGTCAGACATCCCATTTGATGAGAAAGACGCAGCTGATGCTCTGCTTATGCATGTGGCTACAGAGCCTGTGTGTCCTGGATGTAGATTAAAGGGAGCGTTTCATTGTTCGGAGCGTAACACATGTTGCTAGAAACTGCTTATATGTTGCTGTGGTGTGGGTGCGCATACATGTGCAGTGGGAGGAGGATTTGGTGCAGTGCGAATCCCCTTTGTAATGGTGCAGCAAGCCCCCCCCTCCCTCTTTATCCAGCTCTCTCTGTTTCTGCACACTGAGGTTTATGTAAAAGCCTTACGTAAGACCATAACACTCTCTCGTACCAGCCCGCCAGATCAAAGCCAGTGATGCTGACAGTATGAAAGCGGCATGCCGGTGCGCGTGCACGTATATCGGCTGATCTCACCATTAATCTGCTGATGCTTGGGTGCTGGATGTGGACAGTCATTCTCATTGGAAGCCATATTTGTGCTGTGTGTATTTGTTTTGGTACATAAATCTGTTATAAATGCCTGGCAGGGAGAATTTAGTTTGGACCCAACAATAAAGTTTTTATCTAAACTGCTGAAGAAGAGAACAAGGAAAGCAGTGAGGGCAAAATGCAAAGAAAAACGTGGGAGAAAGAGAACTATTGTGCGTCAGAGTTAGGGTTCTTCTGCTTTCAGTGCTGTTAAATGAGTCTGTGTCAACGTATGAACAACCACTGTGGACACTGACATAATTGTGCATCTTATAGAGTACTGCATTTAATAGTAAAAAAAGAATTAACAAACAAGACCCCGTATGGCCTAAGACAGAATCTGAATAATTTAGGTCTTTGTAAAAGTCACAATAGGCTAATGGTTACACTGGACAAAGCAGGGTTGTTACAAAACTCTAGCGTGTACTGAATTAAACAACTCAACTTTTTTTTGCCCTCCTAATATAAAAATGCCCTGACTTATTCCCACTTCCCAGTTTTCTATTACAGGATGGCAGCTTCGATGGAGTTAAGGCTTTCATGTTTCAGGAGTCCCATTAGAGTTTGGATTTAATGGAAAAGCTCATGTATGTATGTGTGCGTGATGGAGCCTTAAGCACCATTCAGAGGCTGTACCCCACATTCTGCATGGCAGCCTCTCTACTGGCGTTCCCATAGTAACTCCACTAGGTCAACCAATCAAAAGAGGGGGCCGGGCAGGAAGGAGGATGGGTGCGTGTTTGGGGGGTGGTGGCTGCTGACATAGTGTGTGTGAAAGATGTGACTTGAATTGAACTGGTGTAGGAAACACAAATACACAAACAAGTTCATTTGAGTCGACAGTTACACATCCTTGATCCTTTTTGTACATTAAATATTAATTATATTACTTCTAAATATATTTAATGACACATAATTTAGATAGCCTTCTCTAAATGAATTTTTAACCCTTTTTTATTTATGTTTTATCAAACTGAAAGTTTCTCACTGTATTCAAACAGTTTTGGGAATCCCCAGCCATTGACTTTTTTTTCCTTTTCCGTTCATTTTTTTTTTTTTTTGGTGTTTCATTCTTCCTCACTTCCCACCCTCTATCATACACAAAGCAAGTTCCTCTAAGGCAATGTTGTGTAATAATCCATCTTGTCAATAATTCAAGCCTTTGACTCTGAGTGGGTGTCTCTGTTTGGATACACCATGGAGACCAGAGCATGCATTACAGTACAGTACAGGTTGAAATTTTAAGTCAGCAGTAAATGACACTTTGAGGACAGTGTTTAAGCTGACATCGTGATTAACACGTTCAGTTATTCTTAAAATCCAATAAGCATGTGTTTTGCAAACTATAAATATATGACATGGAAATTATAAAACAGCAGGGAACAAGATATTTAATTAAGTTCCAAAATCAATGAAAGCCTTTCAGCTGAAAAATAAAATATGAATTTAATTATGAATCACAAGGTGAGAGATGATGGAATTTAGTTTTTCCTTCTGAAGTCAGATTAAATAAGTTAAAGGTCAGATGGGCAGTACAATTATTTGAAATTAATACTAGATATTAAATTAACAGTATAGTGGTTCTTTTGTGTAATATGTCTTAAATTTTGTGAGTTATTACAGTCCTGTGTACCACTCCTTAATATCAGTGAAGTCGTATGTAAACTGAGGACTATCTCTGTGGTTGTAATGCTCCATTGTTTCTAGTTCCACAAGGAAAAAAGAATTAAAGGTTGAACAGGTAATGGGATACACTGCAAACTAAATTCATGTATGTGTGCACTGACAGTATAATAGTCTTCGTGATGGGTGTTCTGCATCAGTGACCTGTCAGGTCATATTTCTCTGTCATCTCAGGCGTCCAACCATAACTCTACCCGTCATTGGAGAAGTACTTCTTCATTTGCAAGAAGCTTACAGCAAAACTGGTAAATTGCAGTTGGAATTTGTCAACAAAGAGGTCTTTCAAACTCTGTGGCGCCCTGATGAGAAGAAGCTGAGTATTATTACCTCCTGTGATTCCTAGATATAGGTGAAAATGTCAGACATGACATTTCAATAATTCAGTCCAGTTTAGTTTTATTTCGAGCACATAGAATCACCCGAAAACAAAGAACCATACAACATGGTCAAACAAAATTTTTCTGCACTTGAAGAGGGAAGAATTATAGACTCCCACCCCCTTTTTACAAACTAATAATTAAATTAATTCTGCTTCCTTTGCTTTGTTAACACACTTTTTTACAGTAACACAAAGCATCCATACAAACCATTCACATACACTTTTTTAGTCACCTCACATACAATCAAATTTACATAATCAACCTTTTTTAATCTAAACTATAATATCTAGATGAACCTTAAATATGTACAACAAATACAATCATTACTAAATGGGATATCTCCAAATCATGATAGTCTGTTTTATTTCATTAATTATTATTTTATGCATTCTTCTATTTTATAACTAAATATTCACTTATTCAGATAATGTTCTATATTTTGTTATTATACTAGATTTTTTAAATGCACAAATTGAAGAAGACATTTTAAAGTTTTGGTCCAAATTATTCCACAGATGTAGCCCTCTAACAGAAATACACTGTACAATTAAGTTAATTCATTTTCAGCTACTTAGTCTTCAAGAGGGTTGACCAGGTGATATCCCAGCTATGAATGGGTGAAGGTCATATACCTTGAACCATAGCAGGGCTGACAGATAGAGACAAACCACTGACTCTCATATTCACACATACCACCAATTAAGACTGACAAATTGACCTATCAAGTGGAATACCCAAATAGAACACACACAGGTGAACATGTAACATGGACACACTTTGGATGAAAACACAGAAATCACTCAATCTGGGTTAAAGAAAGATTTTTTTTTCATATGCAAATATATTGAGACAACAGATCACACTTCCAGAGTCTGCTTGCTGCTGCCTGTCAAGTATTGAAGGGCGATGGTTTTTAAGAATTTGACAAAAGCACTAGGCCAGTAACATTAAAGGTCAGTTGGTACATAAGTGGTTAGCTTATGTAACTTTTTTTTAACTCATGACATATGCATTTGTCATCTCGTTCACAGCTAGGGTATATTGATCTCTACAGGTGATGTGTTAAAAAGGATCTTAAGATTTCTAGAATTTCCTTGTCACCACTGCACCACTGTGCGTCCTGATTCAATTCAATTCAATGCAATGCAATGCAATGCAATTCAGTTTTTATTTTGTTTATTTATTTAGTTTTAGTTTATTTACAGTATCACAAATCAGAGCTTTTACATAAAGTTCTTTACAATCTGTACAAAATACAACATCTTCTGTCCTGTGACCCTCAACAATATTCAATTCCAGTAACTAAAGTGAATTTAACTAGAACTTCAAATTAAATTCTCAGTCCTTTTCATTCACTCTGAAGTTTAGGATTCCATTTATAGTAGTAGTAATAAGTAAAACAATATGCTGTAAAAAGAGCCGTTGCTCTAATAAAATTGACACAAATTTATTTGGGTTGGGATGTTATATGATACTATCCAAAAGTGTGACAAAAAACATTTTCACTATACAGTTACTGACGCCCAGAAAAATTTCCATTGCTGAAGGGATCGTAAATGAATACCTTTCTTTACTGAATATAGAAACATCACCTCATAGTTCTTTGGGCAACTTTGCTTATTTTTATTCCCCTGCTAATCTGTAATTCAGATCAGGTTTTCATGACATGTTTGTAGCTGATATAAGCCTCACACCTTGCATAAAACAGTAACACATGGAATTGCTCAGAGACATTTCCTGACATCTCTAAACTTGAGGCCAACTTCTATTTCACATTCCTTTTCTTGATATGTCATTAGGTTACTTAAAGCCATATATTGAATAATATGGATTACTTCAGTGTTGCATAACAATGTGGCAAACTGTGGCGTTCACATGATACTATAGCTTATAGACTTAACCCAAGAGTCAGGAATGTAGAAGAACATTTGCTGCAGGGCTGTAAGCTATAAGTACATGAAAACACAAAAGGTGTGTGATGTTTTGTCTGGCAAAAACATAGTTAGTTTTAAAAAATAAACCAGAAATGCCAGTTTGTACATTCTTTGTATGGATAAAAAAGGTGAAACATAAACAACAACATAAATTTATTCAAATGTTAAACTTTGTAACTCCATCCTCTCTGTCGTGTGTGGCCACATAGGCACATTTCAGAGTGAATAATGTAAACTACTGAGTTTAAAAAATAACATCTGATTTAAAATGGAACTGTGATTAAATAGTTACTCATGCTTTGTGTTCTAATAACATATTCTACATACATTCTTCCACAATAATAACTACACTGGTCTAAAATTTTTCTTAAATTTTCCTCCTCAGAAATTAAATGTGCTATATCTTACATACTTTCATAAAGCAAACTGGAAAATAATAACAAAAGTGCTGGTTAGATGATGCTTTCAATATATAAGATAAAGTGTTAATGCACATATACATTGGTTTATGTACATTTATAGAACAGATTTATAAAAGAAGCCTGTGAAGTGAATGTATTGTAATGTCCAGACAGTGTTTTTTGAAGTAGATCTGGTACAGTAGCTCTGACACAAATTCCTTTTAAGTAGAATTCATTCTGTCACTAATTAACAGAGTTTCATGTTTTGATACAATACTGTATTTTGTAAACTACAGCCAACCAGCATTCTTATGTAGTCTTTCTTTTTTCTTGACTCAAACTTGGTAAAGTTTCACTACTTTTATTCTGAAAGCATTTTACTTGTAGACTAGTGTAATGAGCCATTTGTTATGGGATGCTGCCAGTGTTATTAATAACATGATCTATGCTGGACCATAGAAACCCTTCATTGCATTACTTTTTACATTATTCATAAATTAGACTACATTTACATAAATTAAATTAGATTGTATCACAGATGCAATTCATCACATTGATTAAGACCCTCCTTCATACGACTTCATTGCAAGAAACTATACATGAACTACAAACCCATCTGCCCAAAAGAGAAAGATGTATGAAACACACAACTACATCTTAAAGTAATGTTAAAGTTCTTCAAATGGAAGATAACATGTAAACATTTCATACAAGACAGTAACTTTTAGTTATTACGTCAAGTGTGTAAGATTTAACTGCAGAGCCAGCTCAGTGTTCTTCTTTGGCAAAACATCACTGTCACTTACTGTATGTGTGAGTGTGGATCAGAGTTACAAAAGTAAAAGCACAGAATGGACAAACAAAAGACTGTTTCTTACAAGGGAATTTAGAGTTTTCCTTGTTTTTGTTTTTTTTTTGTTTTTTTTTTTACATTTTTTGCATGTTGCCTTTTTTCCTCAGCAGTAACTCTAGATGAGGGTCAGGGGAATGGTATTTAGATAGTTGCAGTATGCAGTTTTACCTCTACTTATCACTAAAGATTGCAAACTAGACCTTCAAGTATCACCTTACCAGTATCACCAGTATTACCTTACCAATATTATTGTAATTCACAGTGCCTGTTACTAGTAATTGAATGGACTGAATGGATAAGGTGAAGGCTGCCCCTGCACAGTATGTCCGTATCACTCAACTGTGCATGTCACAAAAAGAACATACTAATATGTAGCTTTAAATGCACACAAGCCCATGTTATGACTCATCCTGGTTTTAACAAAAATAATTTACAATATCAACATATCTATTAGAAATATAACTTGAGGTGAAGATGCATCTAGTTCTGTTCCAGTTCTGATTAAGATGTGAAGCTTGCTTTGTAGATTTTAAGAAGCTGACCATAAAATAGATAGATAGGATATGTTACCCTCTCTTTGACTCCAGAAACTAAACAATGAGTTGAAGCAGCCAGTGGTCAGTGGTTTGATTTCCTTCAGCTTTTTGGAGCGTTGACATCCACAGTGATAAAAGTGTAAAGGAGATCTTTCTCAATCTTCTTGACTGTATATCTGAGGGAATTAATCCCATCTTTGTCCATAGTCGATTGGGTATGTCCCAGTTTGCCAGGATTCTTTGGATTAGGCTCATTGTGCAAGTCCCTTTTATGTTTGACCATCTTGTATTTCCCTATCACAGAGTCAGGCCGAGAAATGGACATGCCGCGGAAGATAATTCGCTTGTAGATATCATCGTCCTCTCCACCCCAACCCCAGTATGTGTTAGGGAAGCCATTAATCCTCATGAACTGTGCTTTGGACAAGGATGAAACCCCACCAAAGTAGGTGTTATAGGGTAAATGGAAGTTGAACTTGTCCATAGCTACAGCCAAGTGTCTGGGATTGTCAAAACATCGATAGAGGTTGCGGTCATCTATCGGAACCAGGTCGATGTCAGAGAAGACAAAGCATTCGTAGTTATCTTGCTTCTGTGCTTCAACAAAGCCTGCATTCATGAGTTTGGCTCGGTTGAAGATTCCATCTCCATCCTGGTTGATCACATACACACCGTAGTCCAGCTGCTGTCGCTTCAGTATGGGATGGAGATAATGAAGCCAGTGGATCAGATGTTCATAACGATTTCGGAAAGGGATTATGATTGCCACCTAAAAAAAAGAATGAGAATAAATATTAAAGAATACAGACCTTAGCATTCAACAATGTGGAATGCACATGTCATTTTATTATTGGTAGTAATAGTCCTGTAACATAGGAACACTCTTACAACCTCAATTCCAAAAAAGTGTGTAAAGAGTGAAAGGTTTTATGAATTGTGTAAACCCATATTTTGTTCACAATAATTCCATTAAATTCAGTTCAGTTCAAGATAAGATATGGTTCTATTCAACTTTATTTATACTACGCCAGTCATATTACATGATTATACTGTAAATAAAGTTATCGTAATAAAGTTCATTTTTGTCTGCATCTGCATCTTCACAAATTAACATTAAGGCCTTTAAAAGACAACACTGAGAGGAAACCAACAGATCCTCCATTAGTGAGCCCAAGGCAACAGCGGGGAGGAAAAACTTCTTTAACAGAATGAAACATGTCAGATGGAACCGTGTTCCGGGTAGCCAATCATTCACCTCAAACAGTTGAGGTTAGTTGACAGAGGAGAGAAAAGAACAGTGTACACTATAAAAAATGACCGTAGAAATAACAACAAAAAAGTTGTCACATTGCAACATAAAAACACTGTAAGTGAAAATACTATGCAAAGTTGTTTATTTGAAAAGATTTTTATGTTAACGATTAAATCAAATATAACTGTAGTTTTTACAGGAAGAGTATGTTAGCAAAACTAGATTTGTATGTAGAAATTATGTATTTCTATTGTTTTGAGAAAATAAAACTGTTAATTGGAAAACAATGCGGTGCTGTTTAAATTTCAAGACCACAATGTTGAAATACAGCCTATTTGTTTGTTTTTTTTCCAAAATAAAAAAGTAATAACAAGGTAAACATTTAACAATTTAACATTTTTAACATGTAAATTAATGGGTGGCAATAGCTCAGATGGTAGAGCAGGTTGTTCAGTGACAAAAGGGTTGGTGGTTTGAATCCTGGCTCTGACTGTCTACATATCAAAGTGTCCAAAACACTGAACCCTAAATTGCTCCCAGTAGGGTGTTTTGGGAATCATCAAGGTGTATAAAATGCATTCTGTGAGTGCAGTCCAATAACCGTTTAAAATGTTAAATCTACATGTTGCTACGTAAATATGTTTGTGGTTTGATGTGTTTTTTTTTTTTTTTACAGTTTTGATCTGGTTACCACAGCTGACAGTTTTTTCTGTAAAAACAACATGATTTTTTGACAGTGTAGAGAAAGAACAACAAGCAACACAGACGCTGAGTATAGTATCTGGAGTATACTATCAAATATTTAAACTGAGAAAACATGCATCATATACATTTATAGTTTAATATATGGTATAGATAGATAGATAGATAGATAGATAGATAGATAGATAGATAGATAGATAGA
>JAPTMW010000014.1:26367611-26377692 GCA_029822955.1 Ostorhinchus angustatus | reverse complement strand
ATGCAGCCTATATGAAGAATGCAAACACTCGCCTTAAGTTTCCACATGAACCTTGCAGCGGAACGCACACAGTATATACAGGGTTTCCCCTATATACATTCTGCTGAATTCTCAGTGCTGCTGCTAAACAACCCAAGACACTTTATTCTGAAGCTGGGGGTGTGTGTGTGGGGGGGGTTAAACATGACAACAGATTGGGGGAACAGAGGCATAGAAGCCAGGTCAGACGTTCGAAACATGTTAAGTTTCACTTTCAGTTTTCGGTAGTTACGGAGCATACCCCCCCTTCACTGGTTTCCTTCACTGTACCAAAAATCTGTCAAAAATGTATTGAACTGAAGACCCCTGTACCGAAAACGTACTGAACCGAAATTTTTCTGTACCGTTACACCCCTATCATGCAGCACAATGGACATCCCAGGAAAACTTGGTGCACAGTGGCCATGAAAAATAAAAAGGTTGTATTGCGCAATGTAGTATTCTAAATTTCTGCTCTGCTACAATGCTCTGATATAGAAAATGTTGTGAATAGGCTCTGATTGCACAAATCAAATGCGCTTGTGATGACAAAGTGACATGCACACATATACGCACCATCTCGCAAGCTCTCATTTCTGTTCACAGGAATCTTGCAGGGAAAAGAGGAGGGTTCACTGCAGGAAATGGGAGCAGTGATTGACAGTTTAATCATTGTGGTGCTGTGTGTATGTGTGTTCATGTGTTTCTAGATTTCTGGAAGGAAGTAAGTGTGTATGTGTACATGTACAGTGTGTGTGTGTCCCCCCATTGACCTTGACAGCTCCATACAAGCGCAGCAGCCACTTCCCAGAGTCAGTCATTCAAACACAGCTGGCGGCTCATGGCTACCAGATTCTGCATCTAACAGTTAACACCATGTCTGCTCTACAATTATCCATACGGAGAACACTTATCAGTCACCGTGTGCTTTATAATTGCTTTGCATCACAATGTAATACTTTATAACCAATTTAAAAATCTTAAGGGATAATTACTACCTAGGATAATAGATAATTAGTAATATTTTAATGACTTTAATACTTTAACATGCTTGTCATTACCGTTTGCCTTGACAAGAGTGGCACAACTCTGCTGCAGTTAAGCCGAAAGCTTTAGTAAGGTAGTTATTTCTCCATTTAAATACTAAATATACAGATGTATCTTTGTTACTCTATCTTAGGCTTTGCTGTACTGTAGCCTGGGTTGACCCTATTCTCACCTCATGGCTCCCGAGGGCCTAACCCTGAACTCAGTCACCTCTGACAGCTCCTCAATATCATCTCTAGCCCCCCAGCCGCTGATCCTAGAACAGATATTTTCTTATCCTCCTAATGGTTAAGGTTAGGGAGCTGGTCCAGGGTAATCTGACCCTGAATCTGTGGTGGGAGACAAGTTATTCCTCAGGCGTCTGTGCTGCTCAACAAACATAGAGAGGCGAGGCGAGCCAGGGGGCAGTATGGGTCTAACAACCCACCCAATAGCAAGGTTGTATTGTGTGTGTTGTTTGTTTGTGTATGGATGCATGTGTTTATAGGATAATTTTTAGCATCGTGTGCTGTCATATTTCTGGGAATCTGACATATGCATGACAGTCTAAGGTTTCTTTTTGTACAACTGTGGACATGCAGGTGTGTGTGTATGCGTGTGCGTGCGTGCGTGCGTGTGTGTGTGTGTGTGCGTGCGAGTTGAACTTGCAGAGGCGAGGCAGATGTCATGTTCAGTTTGTGTTTGGCTAACCCTGTGGTCTCCACCCCTAATAGCAGGGTCTATGGGGTGTAGACACATGCCAATATTCATTGGCAGTCGAATCAAGCCACTTAGATACCATCTGTAAACAGGACTCAGAGGGCCTTGAATTAAACTGAAGGCTGGAAACAGTGGAGCTCACTGCAGAGATTACTACAGGTTCAACACAGGTTAATGGGCTTTGTTGCCATAGATCAGTTAGATATTGGCAGGGCTTTGCAGGGAAAAAAATGGATCTCCTATATTTATGTGTGAAATTATAAATGATTGTTGCCGTCCATGCAGTGTATAAAATACAATATGAATTTAATCCTTATGTAAATGTTATAGGGCATGTACATATATCAGTCGACAAATGCTGAAAATACTATCAGTTAATCTTTCAAAGAGCAACTCCTGATCTGCAAGTTTCTTCAGATTTACACAATATGAAATTTCTCAGTCAGTAGAGACACTGCAATACATATTTTTTTCATTATGTGTGTATGTATATATATATATATATATATATAAAATACTAAGTATATTATAGCAGAAGTATTAGTAGACTATATTATTAGTAGAGAATAGAAAAAAGTCAAATCAATTTGAATCAATTAAAATTTTTACTCAAAATAATTTTATATGGAATAGGAATCTATCATTTTAATGTAACCAATCAGTAGTTTTTTCCCCGTTCCTCTATTTTTCTCCCCTCCCCTTTGTCTCCCTACTCTCTTTCGCCACCATGGCGCTCTGCTCACCAACACTGATTCATAATCTATAGCCGTGCCTGGGAGACCGGCAGCTATTGATTTAACGCCTACAGTAATCCAGCGCTGTATCCGCTGCTTGTTAGAGATGCTGGGGCCTAGGAACTGGGCCTTGCAGAGGTGGCCACTCAGAGACTAGGACTGATGACAAAGGACCCAATCCTCATTAGGTATGCACAGAATTTGGGAACCACCCTGTAAATTACATATTTTACCAAACAGTCTGCAACATTTTTATAATAAAAGGGGAAAAGAAACAGCTACTGCTTGTAGAACTAATGTGCCATGTCAGATCTCAAAGCATCATTGCTGTATCTAGTTTCGTAGAAGATAGCACTTAATGATACAAAAGTTAATCATGATGATTCCATTCCCAGAAATAAAGACATTTTTCTTCTTTCATATAGTGAACAGTGGATATCTAAATCTGGACTCAGACTTTTTTAATTACATTGTCCTCTAACTGGCTTGAATTGACAGTCAAGAAGCCTTCTGTTTCTGTTATAATAACGTCGTGCTCTCACATACAATAGCAGGGTCCTACATGTGATTCGGAGTGAGCGACAGCTAAGCCAGCCTCGACATATTCATAAAGGGTGCTAATCATGCATGATACAAGAATAATAGACAATGTCGCTTTCAGTTCATTAAGCATCCAGGTAAGTGGATATGTAATTTAACTGTTATTATCAAATCTAACTAATTTGGTTTGGTCCATCCATCACTGTAATGGTGCTATTCTATGGACACACTTTCAACTGTGATAAGCCTGTATATACATAGTATGAACAATACCTTTGGCCTTTGAGTTCTTTCCATTATATATAATTACAGACAGCATTTTAGGTCTCTATTGAAAGTTGATGTCAATGTACACCTGTCATAAGTGATGAGAAAGAATACCTACCTGTGTGCAAAATCTGGTGGCAAATTCAATTCAGTGCACAAAATGTACACTGTGTAAAGTATTTTTACAGCTCTGCACTCCAGCATAAAAGCACATGAAAAATATAAATTATATATTTTGAAATGTCAAGAGTCTATAAACTAGACTAAAATAAATGAGAAAGGAAAAGTAGAGAGGAAGAGATTACAGTATGTAGGCACAAGTCTGGCTAAGGAAAGGTGTTCTTAGTTAATATACAGTCTCTTAATCAAGATGACAGATGACAGGAGGGTTGAAGAGGCGTACTTATCTCAATCAGGTACAGGCCATCAGCATGAAGACAGACAAGCACACTGACCTTCATTAGCCTGGCCAAATAATTAGCTGACCTCAGCTAATAAGCACTCACACTGCACACACGCACACACACACACACACACGCACACGCACACACGCACACACACAATCACAGAATGCACTGTGGTTTGTATGTGCCTCTAATGAAAAGAGTAGTGACGCACAAAGCTGATTGCTTTGTTCTGATGAGTTTCTGGCTTAAGTAGCCTGCTTGATTGATGTATAGATGAGCGGATGGACGGATAGATGGATGAAGAGAAACTAAAAAGGCAAGTTTTGGAACAGAGGAGTGCTGTGAGTGTTTCATTAGGCAGAAAGAAAACAGACGCCATCATTAGTTTTATTGGAATAAGGTATTCATTAACGCCCTTCCACAAGTATAACAGGTGATTTCAAAACATGTGCGATATATTCTGTTATATAACACAAACAGGGTCAGCCCATTTAAAACAAATACAGTCCCTGGTGAACTGCCTTGTAGGGACTAGCCATATTTGTCCATGTGGTTGGATCTTGTCTTGTACTTTATGCACAGTCACATCACCATGACCAATACACTAATCTCTGCCATTCTCCTCTGGCTACAATGAGCTAAAGAAGGTTAACTTCACCTTCCAGGATAAATAGAAAAATGAACAGGATGGCTGTCTGAAACAGGGTTATAAACAGCAGTTATTAACTCAGTGCTGCAACCCTCTTCTATGTTGGGAGACTTTTGAGAGGTCGCTGCCTTGAAGCCACTTTTACTGACTTATAAACAACAGGAATCAATAAATATTTTATTGTTTTAGTAAAACATTTAAATATAATGGAGAAGTGATCAGGTCAATGATTTTTGCATTTGGTATCTTTTATGACACCATGCCATCTTTGTTCCTGATGTTCTATTGACTTTTGTTTTCAGACTCTTCTCTAGCCAGAGTGTGGCAGTCTTTGTAAGTGTCAAGGATGTCATTTGCATTGGAGTAACTGATACTTTGGGTTGAAGTAAGGGAGCTCTTCACAAAAGGATAAATGCAGACACAGTGAAAAATTGTCAGCATGGAGTAAAACATGTCAGCGACTTGGGGAATAAGTGCTTTCACTTACTCCAGTCCATTTCTAGGTCTTTCACTTGACAGTTTTAGAACAACGGTAATATATTATGGCACCAGGTCTGAAGACAATTATGTGAAATTGCTGCTTTCGTGTCTAGATTTGCCTGTCTCCACCATTTTCATCTCAATCCAATCCAATCTGAAACCATTTGAGCAAATAAAATGATATTTACCTCATCTTCTGTTACAAGCTTTTAAAATTACAGGCTTCGAGAAAAATCAATAGAAAATGCCAGCTTAGCAGCAGATGTATGCTGTGTGAGAATGCTAACTTTTCCTCTTCGTGTGTCTTCCCATTCCCCCACAGAAATGAGGGAAGAGACTGGGAGCAGGAAGAGATGCTCCTCAACAACAACTAGGGGGGGTGGATATTGTGGTGGATGTTTATAAACTACTTGTGCTTGCAGGCCGAATGCACGATTGTCTTGTCCAAGACGCTAACCTTTAGCATCTCGCTGCGCTTGGGCGCATCTTACAAAGTTCACTGCGAGAAGGGAGTCTTGACCCTGCGGATGATTTGGAGGACTGAAATACCACTTTCATTTATTATTTATCCAGGCTGGCCAAGGGGAAGGCAAGCCGTGGCGCTGTCATACCTGACTGGCTAATGTAAGAAGTGGCCATCTCACTGCAACCCTGGGGAATCAAAGCCCATTACTGGTTTGAGAGATGGCCTAATGTCCACTGTGAACACACACACACCAGATCAAAACATTAGGATGAGACTGAGATGTACATACACAGAAACACACACTCAGTGCAAACAAGACGCTGTGAAGCAGCTTGAGATGAGAGCTAAACATCGTTATGTTTCCACGAGGGAGAAATGAGAAGTAAACATTTAGAATTCTTATCTCATCCCGTAAGATTTCTGAAATTCCAGTGTAGCTGGTTCAGATATACTGTTCATTATGTTTTACATTTACAGTGTAAAATTTCTCCAACTGGGTACACAGTGTTTGCACACTATTAGTAATCACTGAGGCAATTTCACAGAGATGCTCCAGGTCTTGGATCTATTTGGAAAAATCTGACTTTTGTTCATTCAGGTACTATGATAGTTGTAGTTAGACATCATATTTAAGTTTTAGAAAAGAAAATCTGTTATTCAATTAAAAAATGTAAATAAATGTGATATGTATGCACATTAAAAAAACTTGTGGTTCAGGTTGCTTATGTTGCTCGGTAACAATTAACACTCATTAGGACTTTTATGTTACTTTTAACACTTTCAGTAGGTTAAAAGGTTCAACGGCCACTTTCTCTGTTTACTGTGTGTATGTGTGCATGCGTCTCTGTGTGTAATCTTCAAGATGGAGGCTTAATGACCCTTTGGATCTGCAGCCGAGGTGAAGCTAATGAAGCATATGTGTATGAAGTACAGGCCTCTGCCTTGTAATGGGAGAATCCTATCAATACCATGGATCGGATTAATATTTCAAAGTTAATGTTTTTGTTGAAGAATTTGCAAAACAAACATGAGATGAGGCTTCACAGTCGCTTGTGCAGGAAAATGCAATTTTCTCAGACTTAGCTGCTCATCTTTTTAATTACGGGCTTAATAGCTTTATAGATTTTTGAAAGATGAATTCTTATTGGCATTTTTATAATTACTGGTCTTTATTGCTTTTTATGAAAATAATCGTCAAGGCTCATTTACCACTAGAAACCCTTAGGCCAGGCAGATAATACCTCCAAATATTAGTCCTTGTTTTTCAACTCATCCATAAGTAAATCAGAGGTTCTGTTTATTTATTTATTTATGTATCTATTTATATGTATTTATTGTAAATTTGAATTTCACGCCTATGGAATAATTTAGGGATTTCTTTGTTTGTTTTTCAAGCAGTAGTGTCAGCACTGAATGTATACAGACAACTGTCTTACTGAGAGATAAAGCTTTTCTACCAGAACAGCATGTTACATGTTGAACTCCAGAGGCAGCACAAACCAGAATAATGTGTAGTGGCCTATGGTGAAGCAGGTTTTGGCTAGAATTGTACTTATGTCAACATACTATCAAATGCGTTTCTAAAATATCTGAACCTTTTCAGCATTAACACATGTACAGAGGTAGAGCCAGCCAAGGCTGCTTCAGAGCTCTGACCGTGGAGAAAATATATCTGGACACTTCAGCAAAAACATATTTAGAGGAGCTGGCCAAGGTTTTCTCATGTAGTCTGCACTGGCCTTTGAGTGCAGCAGCCTTAGACAAACAGTGGCTCTGAGCCATACCCTACTAATAAGTCTGACAATGAATTTGGGCAGGCAGGAAAAAAAAAATTAACCATATGAATGTGTGGGATAGCAAAGCAGGAAAATTATCTTTTGTGAAATTCATACCCGCCAATGGAAGAGACTTTTCCAATCACTATTTAGGCTGGGATCCTGCGTAGAGGGAAGAGTGTGCATTTGGCTAGCCTCATCACCACTAAAAGGGAAATATGCATTGATTTAGCCTTGAACTCCCTGTTGAACTTGGCTGGCCTGCTTCACTGTGGTTTCCCAGTACATTCCCAGTCCCTCCTCCGTCGTCCGGGACCCAGCCTGGATGCAGACAATAACCGGAAAGAGTATTTAGAACATTTTGGAATAAAGTGGATGTAAATTTCACCCTTTACATTTGCCAGACGCATCTGTTTTATCTATAAAAGCTAAGTTCCAAAGAGCTTAAGATGTGGAATATTTCAGCTTGTGCTTTATTTAATTGGTTTGGAAGCACAAAAGGAAAGAAAGAAAAGTCAAAATATGACTTTTCCCCCTCTGGACCCCCTGCTAATAGGCTACTTTGGCCCCTATGTAAGCTAGTCCAACTTGCACTTTCTCATAATAGGGCCATAGGTGATTTGCCAGAACTGTGGCCAACTGAACATGTTCACAACACAAAATGGTAAGAACAAGTCATTTCTTAAATATTGTATATTATAACCAGTTGGCAAATCATATTTATGGCACTGAGATTAAAGCAAAAATGCATTTAGGTTTTTTGGGAGGAGGAATAGAGTTTTTAATAGTGTGAATAAGCACTGGCTTATCCTTTCTAGCCTTGGCTGTGTCTCCCCAAACTCTAAAAACAGTCCCTGTTTTAGATTCCAACAGTGGTCTCCATGGTGCTGGATCTTTCGCTGCACAGTATACAGTCAGTGTGGTCTGAAGCGTCTCTGTATGTCTGCAACACATGTGAATATGCTCGACAGATGTTAGCTGGCTCCTAGGCAGACAGGCTCTCCTTCCCCTGGCCTTTTTGGCTCTGGTTGTGACATGGTGACACACAGTAGCATCTGGAGTTCATACTGGGTCACCCAGGGCAAACATGATACAGAGCAGTGCATCACTTGCTCTCTTAAGACCTCCCACAACTTTGAAGTGGATGATGATCTGATGATTTGGGGAAAGTGATGCTTTCCCTGTCCACTATCTACTATCCTAAAGCAGACATATTTAGGAATTTGGCAGAATTAAACCACTAGCTTTGCTACTTAACTAAATTTGGCAATACAGTTTAGTACTCGCCCGATCTACTCACTTGGAACAAAAAGAATCTGACATTTTTTTCTCCCCACTTAAGGCTACCCCCAAAACATGTTATACTCCATTTAAAGACTGAACCCAAAGGAAATAAAATCAGGTGTGTGTTATTGATTGTACAACAACTTGGAGCAAAGTGTTCAGAGGGATACTAGAATTTCCAGTGCCAATGTACAGTACTTAGTAAGTTTTAAGTGCAGTTCATCATGATCTTTGGAAAATAACACCCTACATGTTGTAAACAGAAGTGTATGGAACACTGTACTGTCAAAAAAAAAATGAAGCAGCACTTGCAAAATGTATGATTACATTTTAAAACTGGATGCAGCTAAGATGTCCAAACCAAAAACTAATAGAAAGTCAGGAGTAGATTCCCAGTAGGGGTCCCTTAAACCATATGTGAATCCAAATGAAATTAAACCCCTATAGCATCTTTAGTATCAAAGGCAGCCAACTTAAATTCAAGCCCTGTACGCTGCCAAGGAAAAAAAAATAGAGGACATATTTGACAACGAACAATAAAAAAGATGCCTGGTTGCCTTTAAACCACAAGACTGTGGTTTGTTGTTTTATTTCTCACAAGAAGTCAAGCGATGAGGAGCTTTTTGGGGTTTCAAATTATACTCATTTTATACACATTGCTGTTTTATGGTGATCTATTTGACAGGATTATGAAGATAGCTGTTTCTTAAAGGCAGCTTTTTGATTGTCAACACCTTTTTTAAAAAAATACTCCTTTTCTGTTTCTTGTTCGCGTTGGATTTGATGCAAGCCTATTTGTCTACGCTTCCATCGTTATCTGACAGTCAACCATGTTTAGAGACAGTCAAGCGTCAGCTCATGAAACAAACATTTAGCAAGCACACAACAGCAGAGCTGCCAGCTGACGTGCACCCGTTCAAATTCATCCCGTCATGTAAATAACTTGTTTCAGTGTGCTTTCAATTAAAGCGGAGGACGGAGTGCCATTGCTGCCTTTGATGGATGAGCTTAGATATTGGAGTGTACCGTTGGATGACAAAACGTTCCCCCACTCCACCTCAACTCCTCTTTCCTATTGATTCTCCTGGCGGTTATTCATCAGGGCGGTGGCCACTGTCAGATCAGCTGCTCCTTCTCCTCACAAAACACATTTTCCACAGTTATTGATAAAGCTATTTGACCTTTTATTCAAATGTGTGTATGTATGTGTGTGTGTGTATTTGTCTGTAAGTGCACATCTGTGTTTTCTTTCTTTCTGCTGTTGCCAGAGGCTTGCAGATCACTGCAGCTACATGAATAAAGTCAGGCTGTTTTGATTAACGCCAAATGAGTAGGTCTATTCTTTGCAGATGTCTGTTTCTGCAGTACTGAGCCTTTTTTTACATAACAAAAATAAACCCAAACCTGTTTTACAGTTTGGCAAAGGTAAGCACACAGTATACACACTTTGCACACTAATATGTGGAGCACTCACACAGTGTGGTTAGGTGCAATCCGCTTACATACCTACAGGTTAACATTTTATGTTCTTTTTTTTTTTGGTCAATATGGAGGTGAAGACAGACTGTCCTGGCTCCAAGCAAAAAAGCAAATCTGCCCTGAGTTAAAAAGGCAAACAGCAGAGACACTTGTGGCTGAATGAGGAGGAGAATTTTGACTTAACAGGACTTTTGTGCTATCAGTGATTTCCTTTCAGTTTGTTTTAATCCAGTTCT
>JAPTMW010000014.1:26290545-26302603 GCA_029822955.1 Ostorhinchus angustatus | reverse complement strand
TTCTTTATGTATGAGTTGCTGTAGTGACTCAGTTTCTCTTTAGGAATAGCACAGACAGTTTTATTTAATTTTATTTCTATTTAATAATATTCTGTAGAGTCAATGGTCCACTGTACATTAAAACTCTGTGGAATTTTGTTGCAAGAGAGCAGGACTGTAATTAATGACATCAACCTAAATAGTCTGCAGTCTAAAATTAGCACCAACAGAGTCGCTTTAGAATGTATTTATTACTTTCCCTTGTTCGCTGTGATGTTTCAAAGTCCAGGGCGTAGATGTTTGTACTCAGAAATCTTTAAACTAATCTACTATCAGCTAATTAAGTCAAAGAATTGCTCTATCGGACTTTGAGGCATACATATGTAGATAAGCCATTATCTCAGCAGTGCCATCTCATAAGGTAACGCTTTTATTGTAATCTAAGGGTTTCTTAACCTCTTGCAACTTTGGTACATTCTGGTAAATTGTGAAGAAACTTGGCAGTCTGGCAGATTGATCCATTAACTCATCTACCCCCTTAGGCCATTACTCTCCGTTCCACAGTCTTTTCACTTGCTCATTATTGCTATTGCTACACTCTCAGCCTAGGGGAAGCATTGAAAGAAGTACTATGTTGAAATGTTCCTTTTATGTCCTCTCACTTATCATGTGATTTCCACAGAGTTGTTTAATTTGATGCAACTCTTCTACTGAATTCTATATTGATAGAGTGTGCAAGTGATAGTCAGCAGATCTACATATTACCAGTGAAACAAATCCAAAGTATTTGCATCTTGTCTTGTCTAGTTTGGCTTTGAACATACATGTATGAAAAGTTGCTAAATCAGTGGCTCACAGACTTTTGCAGATCAAGGCTCAAAAAATGTGGCATTTCCTTGTACCTCAAATCGACAAAAGTACTGTCTGAACTTGTGTAGCATTTGCACTTTTCAGCTGACTTTCACTGTCAAGTTAATGCTGAAAGAAATGCCTTGAAATCTGTGGATGAAATGTTTGAGGGTCAGTTACAGAAACTTGACCTGATACTTTGAGTGTTTCTCATATATATATATTGTACTTGGTCTGTTAGCATAATGTCACTATTAGTCAATATTTGCCCATATATATATATATATATATATGGATGCGAAGGTAAAGCTAGTGAAGAAAATCACTTATTGAAAACACTGACAATCTGGAATGCTACATTAAATCCAGAAAGTATTTTCAGCTGCTTATCAAATGTCAACACATAGCCTACAGTTTATCTATTTCAGTAAGATCAACTTTGCATTATTCATAAATACACTGATCAGCACTGGCAGGCTAGATAAGTATTCATAAATTATTGCAAATATTGACTAATGGTGACATTATGCTAACAGACCAAGTACAAACCTTCCGGTGGAATCCTCTGACAGTTGTGTTAGTGTAACCTTTTACACACAATAAGAGGTGTCAGATAAAAATAGGTTTTATGCTCTAAACAGAGGCTCCATAAGCCCGACTCAGCAGGTGAGCTCAGAGCCCATGGAACACATGGATGGAACGAAAATCATTTAAAGGGTGACATATTCAATTCCCCTCCTTGGATAGTTGAGGTGAATGATGAAATTAACTTTAGACACCAGAACTGTTTCTGTGCCAGGTTGCAAACACATTGACCACGGTCATAAAACTAAGCATTTTTTCATAGGGGTCAATGGGGTTGTCTCATTTCTAGATCCAGACTCAACTGGCTATTAGAGGAATTGCAGGTGTGTTGGCTTCATCTTTCAGCCCCATAGAACATGCAGGATCCCAGCCAGTCATGCCATGGAGGAAAAGACAATGCCTTAAGAAGAAAAATAGCTCAACAGAATAGTCTGCACCTGTTTGGGTCATGCTTCACAACAGCCACATTTGAAGACTAAGCCCATGTGCAAAAATTGCAACTCTGTAAGGGACTATTCATATCCATGTCCCTGTGTAAAGTGAAAAGATGGATTCCAGGAAGCAGAGGCAATACAATAAAGAAACATGAACTTTACAAAACGGTTTCGGCTGATAAGTGTGAGTCAGTGGAGCAGTGACAGAGCTGAGGGTTAGGGTTAGCAGTGTTACTAGTGTAGATCTGTGTAGAACACACACAGGGTTAGGGTTAATCAGAGGGTTAGAGTTAGTCAGGGGGTCAGGGTTAGGGTTGCCTCTTTTACATAATGATGATCACGGCACATGAGCCAAGAGATCGGCTCTAACAGTCCACCTAATATGCAGCAAAGGACCTCAGTAACACTCCTTTCTGCCATGGACTGATCCCCCAGCTCCTCCAGGACCACAGACCTGAATGAACTCCAGTAACCTCTCTGATGGACAACAAAGACACGAGGGGGAGGGGGAACTGGCTTGGACGGCTTGAGGTTTGGGGGCTGCATAAGGTTGCGGATCTCAGGGGGAAAGTCCCTGGGGTGCATGTGTGTTTGTGTCCATTTTTAGTTTATCAGCTTTTAGGACGCTGGAGGTTTATTCAGTTATCATACATTGACTATAATCCCTCCCTAACTTGAAAAAAATATATACTCTATGAAAACATCTAATACTTGAAAATCTATATATTTTCTTTTATTTCATGTAGTGTTTTATATATTTTAATCAATTATAAATGATATGCATTGCTGTGGTTAAAAAAAAAAGCGTGGTGTGATTAGGAGGCTATTCACATCATCAACAGCATATGCGTTCTAAGTGTGCATATGCATGATTTTAATTGGTTGCATTCATAAATACCCGCATTGGTTTGGCATATATTTAGATATATGTTGATTTTGTTTTGTGTTGTCATAATGCAGTGAAGTAGACACAAATAACACTGACTGAATGGTAATTTCTGCTTTTATAAAGGAAAAAGTCAAATAAATATCATCCTAAAATGATTAAATAAAAAACAACAACAAAATAATGATGAAGTAATCAAACAAGTGAAATTAACACAAAAAAGAGCGTGTTGATTTTCAGGCCGTTAAGTACTGCTAGATTGAGAAAAAAAAAAACATGTTTGTGTGCCAGACCAATATTCCAAATAGACATGGGAAAGATCAGTTGAATAAGAATCCGCAAGAAAATATTAAAGGAGTTGGACTAATGGGATGAAAATGAAGAGGAGGATGAGTGGTGAAAGTTTTAGTGAAGAAAGAGGTTAAAATGAAGGCTGAAAAAAGTGGAGGGGCTCAGAGAGGAGGATGATATTTAACATGGAGAGGAAGAGGAGGGTGAAGAAAATGTTTGGCAAGAGGTGAAGAAGAGGTAGAGGAGACGAGGAGGTTGTAGGCAGAACAGGTGGGGGAGGGAGGGGGCCGAAAGAGGTCAGAGAGCATAACATCTTTTGGCAACGAAAACGAAGGTGTGTGTGTTCGTGTGTGGGTCTAATTGTGAGCAGAAGGTGAGGGGTGAGGGCTAGGCACGCTTCTCACAAAAACAGCAGATAGAGATGGACAGTCAGAGGCAGCAGCGCTCTACTGTATGTGTGTGTGTGTGTCTGCGTACGTGTGCTCATGGATGCATGTGTGTCTGCGTACTTCCTCGGCATGTGTGTGCGTGCGTCGGCGAGTGTGTGTTTTAATAGCCACAGTCAGAGAGCCTCTGTCAGACGGTCAGCTAATTGGCCATCTTACAAGTACAGAGGAGGCTGCTCGCAAATTGGCAAAAAGGGCAACCGGCTTCAATCTGATACCAAACTCCTTTCTGTCACGATGCTGTCCATTAGACAACAGCTTAAGTCAGGGAAATGGAACAAAAATAAAGAAAAACAGAATACAAAACAGGGGGAAAATAGTGGCGTAATTGTGCTTTGGAGACTTGTGTTGCTGCGCTCGACCCGTGTGTAGCGAGACAATGGGGATCATGCCAGATTTAGCGTAAATAAAAATTTGGGGGAAACGTTGCCAACTCATTGAGCTGCTGTGTTTTTATATTTGTGTGTATGCGTGTGTGTTTCCCTATTGCAGAAGCCTCATGTATTTTAATCCATGTAAAGTCCCAACTGGGTTCCAATTAGGAACAGGTTTCCTAACGCCCTGAGGGGAAACTGATAATTATGCTGTTGACTATGGTTGTGACTGAAAGTGTTTGTGTATTTGTGTGTGTGTGTGTGTGTAGATTCAGGGGGACTTAACACAGCCTATGATATCCTTTTTTATCTTTCTGTAATGTTTACAATGCTGACGATGTTAGCTGTATCAAATGATTCTTCATAATTAGACACGATACAGAAATTTAAATCCTCTTATCTCAGTTGTTTATCATGAGTACTGTGCCTAACACCCAGACTTGTATATCGTGCTGTGCACTAAATCTAAGCTTGAAGGCACAACAGGATAATATAGTTTTTCAGCATTTTGAGGCCTTGTCTATTAAGCTGAAATGCTTGTGGATAGATGTATGCGTGTGTGCATGTACCTGTGTGTGATTTTGAGGGGCAGTACAGTGGGTGGTAGCTTGTTCATTTTTATCTTTCTGTAATGTTTACACTGCTGATGGTGTTAGTTGTGCCATATGATTCTCCATAATTGGGCAGAGATTCCAATCCTCTTATCTCAGCTGTTTACACACTGCTTTAGTATAAAATCTAAGCATTGTTGGAGCAAACAATTACTATATATACAATATAAATGCGCGTTGAGTCTTTTGTGTGTAGGTGCATGTGGTGTTTTGAGTGTGACAGGTAGCCGAGCCCTAATGCTCTTAAATTCCCTGCTCACCGTGTAACCTTGAAAAGAGAGAGTGATGCTGATGTAGTGGACAGCGCACCTCTCACATTTAAACCCAAATGTTGAAAAATGTCCCCTCAGATAAAATGGATGACCCAACTGTAGAATCCATCGGTATAAATACACTGTTTTGCAAGAGTGAGCTGACAAGAAAGCCAAGAAAATGTTGAATTTTCTCTGTATGGTTTTCTGCAATTTGAAAAGCTCACTACAGTGGCAAAAATGCAGCCCTGTGTTTATTTTCAGCACTGCAGTGTTTTGGGGATGCTAAGGCCTTCTTCGCCGTGTATTCATGAAGTCTTACTGTGGTTGCTACTATTTCCATATCCTGTCAGTGCAAAAACGCTTCACAAAGGGGAATTGAATATGAGATATTTACAGCGTTTTCCTTAATCCGTACAGATGGCCATGATGGGGTATGTAGTACATATCTGTGTAAACTGTTGTAGACTTATTCATATCAGACGAGATTCCGGGAGGGGGTATGGGGTTAAAATCCAACTCCAATTTACAAATCTGACATAATTTTCACACTCCCCTCAGAAGGTTTTTACATAGAAATGAAGAGAGTGGAGGGTTGAGAGGGCCAACAGAAATCTTTTGAGACTGCAAAACAGCATAATTGTTTTGCTATCCAATCGGGTGTTATACTACACATAATATATGGTTATTTCATACAGCCTCCAGACTGCCAAGATGTTTTCAATTTGGCACGGCCCTGCGATCATGATATCACAGAGAAAAGAGAGAGCGAGAGGGAGCTTCTAGTCTGGGATGGCCAGAGCAGTGAGAGGGCGATCATTTCGCCAAACTCAAAGGCTTTTTTTCCCCCCTCTCTCTCTCTCTCTGGGACGAATAATTCCACAGTTGCTGAGGCACTGAAAAAGCAATCTGCGGAATACCCCAGGGTCATGTCTGTGGCCGGATGATTTGTGTGAAATGTCATACATTAAATATAAGTTTAACATTCAGCCCGGTACACTGTAAAACTGCCCTGTCGTTGCCACAGTCCGCCATTTCCCTCTGTGCAGGGAGGGTTCGGGTTCAGGAAAGCGGTCACAAAGGAGTTGGACACACAAATATACACGGACACATACACACCACCCCCTGTGTCTGCCCAATCTTACACTGAGAAGGAGGGAGGGGGTGCGGACGGCGGGGAGTTGTGAGGCCATTCGATCCACAGCTGCATTTCATTTACGAATGCGAGCGCACTAACTTTTTTCTTGAAAAATATATCTATATAATTTTTTTTTTTTTTTCAATTTCATCTCACATTTTTTTTTCCCTGGGAGCTTTTGGACCAGACAAGCAATGAGAAAAAGGGGGGAGAAAAAAGGAGGGAGGGGGGAAAAGTAGACAGACAGATGGACAGAGAGACGGACAGTTTGTCTAGAGGCAGGTGTTGAATTCACGTCCAGGCTGAGATGAGGAAGTGAAGAAGGAAAAAAGGGTTGTAACTAATTCATAAAGTTTGAGGAAAATAGCAGCCACTGAGAGGAAGAGAGAGACAAGAAGCAAGAGAGACAGAGGAAAAAGGTGTCTCCAGGGACTTCAGTGAAGCACTCATCCCAGAGAGAGCGAGGGGAGATTCTGTCCATCCTAGCAGATGAGAAAGAAATGACAGAGAGGGTACAAAGGATGTCATACGCCAGATGGACAACTGATGAGTTTTCTCCCTTTTCTCTTTGTCTTTCAGTGTTTTTTTTTTCCTCACGGCTTGTTTGTTTGCGCGCAGTCTGTGCCTCTGGAAAGTTTCTGTCTGAATGACTACAATACGATCATGTGTTTGATATGTAAAGAGGAAACGATGTGGATGTTTCAGAAATCTGAAATTCATTGAAGATAGCCAACTCTGGGGATGATCAAAGGGCAAACACTGATGTTTTGAGTACAGAAAGTATAAAACAGTGTATCAGCCCTGATTAAGCTGTGCCAGGCTCAGGTGGATATTGTTCATGAATGTAATTATGTACCTCCACGCTTTTTCAAAATATTCTTATCTATTGGGCACAGTTCAATTTAGTTTTTGCCTGGTGGTGTTTGACAACATTTGCATCTAAAAATCCATGCACTCTTTCTACAAATTCTCCTTATTATTGCCATGAAAGAGCTTACCACTAGATTTATCAATTTCACCTTGAAGGTGTTGTACTCGCCAGTGCATTTGTAAGCAAGTCGGGACTCTTTGAAGACAAACACAGTATCGTACAATCTGTAGCCCCCCTTTCCTACCCTTCTCCCTTTCCACTCCCTACTTCAAAGCAGAAAGGCTGAGATGAAGGTTTGGAAAGAAATGGAAAACAAATTGTTCATTTGTATCTGGGAGGAGACCAGACACTTGAGCAAATTCTCTCTGCATTTTCTATTTATATGCGCCGCAGTAAAGTTATCTTAAGGTGGGGTGGAAGAGATTCAGACGGAGAGGAAAGGCCCAAATATTTGCTGTTTTAAAGTCTCTGCCAAACAATCAAATGTGTAAATGAGAACACTGCTGGTCAATGATCACCTGCAGGATAAGAGATCTGCATACAGCTAGAAGATTTCTCTCTCTTTTTTTTTTTTCCTTTTTTTTTTTTTTTTTGCACTGTTATGTTGAAGAAATATGGAATTCGTGCTACGCTTACATTATGAAAATGAAGCAGCATTTGCATTTTAATACCAAGTAGTATTCACTTTTAAAATGATGTTAAACAAAATATCTGAACTAGTAAAGGTCCAATAGAAGTAATCTGGAAAATTATTGAAGTCATCGTAGTTGAATAATCTTTGACATTTTCAAGGTCTACTAGGAAGAAAATGTAGAAGTATCCACAAGTGCTTCAACAAAGGTCAAATGATATTGCATGGAAATGTTGATAAACACATTATACAGCTGAATATTGCAGCATTATTAACACACAAAACAAGTATATGTAAATTCTCAGCTTAATATTTCTGACTCTTTATTTTCACAACGGAGAAAAATTGTGCTTTTGATCATGACAAACAAAACCACGCATTTTTTCCCTCGACAAAAAGATGATGTTTATGATACTAGAGGGCATGCATGACTTTGGTTAAATAGACCATTCAGAATAAAATAGATGCCTTACATTACCAACGCAACCATAGCATTCAAATAATATGCTGCTTTATGCAACTGTGTTTACACTCTAATGTTATGTTCAAGGCTCTTCCAACTGCAAATTCAAAACATCTACAAAGATAAAGAAGAAACCGCTGCATACTTTGAGTCACCTCCGCACCAATTCCTCATGTCAGAGGTTGATTGATGAGATGAAGGACCATTTGGCCCAACAAAATTGTAGCTGCCACCTCTTAGTATTCCTGGGTTCCCTTCAAACACCAGTGCAGGGCGTCCGGGGAATTAACACCCTTATGTACGGTGGAGATTCAAAGTAGGATTGAATACCAGCGGCAGCGCTATATTGTAGGCTAAAGGATAGTTTGTATGACAGTATGGATAAACAGTACATCCCAGTCCATTGTACTGTATATCAAGGGTAAGAGACTTTATGCCATAAGGGTGCACATCACAGTAATTTATATATGTTTTGAGCTTCAGACCCATGATAAGGAAAAATAGGTTGATGGTAGAGGGCCAGACTGCAGCTTCTTGGCCATTATCCACAGGCAGGCAAATCAAGCTAGCAAATCAGGAACAATGGAGCCCTCAAAGAGCAGAGTGGGGATCAAAGAAGCGCTAACTGGCCATTGCAATCCAATTGAAATGTTCACTTTGCATCTCTCCAAAGGTAATGGATGTGGAGAGTGGGAGGTGAAAAGAAAGGGCTGCCTGCTCGCATTTGACGTAAAATTATGGAAGGTAAGAAGAGAAAAAGGGAGGGAAAAAATGCACGTGACAGGCCTGGCCTTCTCAAGTCATCTAGAAGCTTCATAATGTCCCTTGGATATTTTGACTTTGAATTTGCGAAGACCCATTTTTTCTCTCCCCTTTTTTTTCTCCCTTTGAACCTTCCAATGGTAACATTATGATGATATATGAGATGGTATAGTACAGCCCTTGTGCATGTGGAGTAGGACTGAGGCAGGCTATTTCTTAAAGTGTCCTCTCTCTCTCATTGCTTCGGTGTCTCTCTATCTGTCTCTCCCCCTCTTCCTCTCTTTGTCTCCCCATCACTTTCTCTCTCCATCTTCCCATCTCTCCATTTGAATGTGTTGATTACCTGGGGAGATGCTGCATTAATGCTGACGCCCAGTAAAAAGCAGAATCTCCTCTTTATTTATCTGCACTAAAATTCCTCCCAATCTTTCCAGCACATTTCACTCAATCACGCAACTCAGGCCATTCCATTAGCCACACAGGGGCGTTTTACCCCATTGAGCACAACACGCCCCGCACTTCTATGAATATAGATTCCCCTAAATTATGTATAATGGGAGAGCTCAGATTTTAGCATTTTTACTAAGAGGGTTTCAGGGTGTATGAGTTGTTTCTGCCACTTTTTAAGTGCATCTTGAAATTCACAGAGTGTGAGAGAGACTCGGGGTAGTGTATTTACTTCCCTTGAGTTTGTAGATTGTAAATGGGTTATGTGGATGTGTATGTAAATCAAAAGTTGGCAACAGGTCAGAGTAGAGGGTTTTGAGGGGATGATAGCGCAGCATCACTAGATAAATCTTTAAATTCAGGTTCATCTGCTTCTCAGATAATTCCTGGCACCTTTGTACATAGTTGAATCCCCCAAACAAACTTTATGTGCCAGAAGTGTACGTTAAACATTATGTATGACTAATTCTTTTTCTCTTGTTAACGCAGTATTGTATATCTCTGTAGCCCAACTTGGACGTGTCTCATAAGCAACTCTGAAGTCTTAGTCTAGGAAGTAGGGATTTTGATCTCTTGTTGTGTCGAACATTTTCTGTTCCGAGTGTGTGCAGTGTGACTAATTGGATGGTAAGTAATTTTAATTCACATGTTAGCAGTTGGTGTCCATGTTGCTCAGCAGGAGGCAGGGACACAGCCGAGCAATATCAACAAACACACCAGCAATTCTATAATCAGAACAAAATCAACATCCTCATTACTGACTCCAAGCTGCTGCCGACATCAAAAAGGGCCTCAAAACTCTCTCCCCTTGTTTTCAGCAAGTGATTATGTTTAGTGTCAGGCCAGACATATCAACATTTTTTTTTTATTTTGCTTGAAGACATTCTCACCAGAATACTAACAACGTATCTGGGGTATAAAATTAGAGATATTTTAAATTTGCATCATATTTTGGTTGTCATTTCATGCAGCTCTGGTATAATAGTGTAACTTATTGATGTTAAAAAAAAACTGGACTTTTTTTATTGCAAAAACATGCCAGTTAAGATATTTAATATTAATATAAACACATGATACAAGGTTTGAAAACAATCCTCAAGGTAGATAGCATATTTTTAATACAAGCTCATAACCCTTACTGCCAAATTCATCATTGTTACATGCCTGCACCCTTTTCATCAGTCCTTTTCAATTGCGTGGTTGAGGCACATCCAGATCTCCTCCAAAGTGATGTCATGTTTTGGACGCGCTACGTTTTTGGATGGCTAAAATTTTCACCCCCTTTTTCATGGCTGTTTTAGACAAAGGGAAAATGATCAACTTTATTATTCACTCTCGTTCTTTTGGTTACCTGGCAGTCTTGCATCGCAGAGACGCAAAAACATCCAGGCAAAGCTTTTTATGCTCTTTGACTCTTCACTGTCTGTTAGTCTTAACTTACACCAAGTATTAAAGTTTTTTTTTTCTCTCTAAACCCACAATTGCTAGTGTCTTTAGCAGTTTTATTTGTTCTGTAAATAAACCTTTCAAGATGGACTGATGTTAGGAATACTTAATACATGCTTTTTACCTGTCAGTGTGTTTTGAGGCTGTTACATACTATAATAGTGAATTCAACCAACTAATGCTGGCCCCTTGATCTGCAAAATTAGTCCAATCTCAATCCTAATCTTATCTCAGTTTTAATGTCAGCCTGTAATTGCAAAAGGTTGTAAAATAAAGTACAGTGTATTTATCTTGGGGTTTTGGATTCAGTGAGACTTTATAGAGAGGTCTAATGTGGGAAATATGCAAAAAGGGAAGTCAGTACATTTTGCATAATTTTATTTTATTTTATTTTTGTAGTAGTCCTCATTTGTATGTTTGTGTCAGAAATTATCCATAATTACAATATGACTTTATCACCAAATCCTGCAACCGTACAGTCTTTCCTTTAACATTATTTGTAGGATATTGAAGAAATAATTTTGAATAACTATATTAAAGTCAAATTACTGGATGTTATTTAATTGAGCCCAGCCATATGTCTATGAATAACTTGTTCTGCTCCATTTCTATTGCAATAAACCAACAAATACAACCAATCTATTAGGTCTGACCAACCAGAAGTAATGCATCAGAGTCGGACTCCACATAGCTTGGCTTCACCACCAGCTGTCCCATCTGATCACAGCCTATAAAATAGTTCTATAATATATTCTATAATATCTCATGACTGTGCATTTTATTTGCCTGCAGCTAAGCTTGGCAGAAAGTAAAGGCCAGTAGGCTGAAGGTTTCCATGGCCCTCTGCATGTTTCATGAACATTAGACCCGTGACACCTATTGAAATTATTCAGTGGAAATTCAAACATATGTTGAAATCTTTTTCGAAATGATTCTCTGGGATACAGGCGCAGCAGCAGTATGCAGACGAGTGCTAGGGAGGCTGTCAGAGGCTGTTTGAGGTTGAGCTGGGACTTTTGACGCCGGCTGTCCGTGTTGTTAGAGCGTAATGGACGTGTCACCCCTGAGGAAAAGCTGCTGGCTGCTTGGGTCACCATGCCCTTCAGCACATGACACACACGTCACCAATGTGACAGGAACATGCAAAAAGCATACCGACACCATGGCAACCGAATCTGTGTATGTGCATGTGACGCTGTTTGTGTCTATACGTGCGAGTATTGATCTGATCTGTTGTCTAAACTGTATTATTGAGCTAAATGTTATTTGTAACATCTAATCTGTTCTAGCTCAGCTGTAATTTTATAAAGAATTTGGAAACACTTGTTAGTTTCACTTAAGAAATTGTCAGCTGATGGAAATTTATTGCCACGATTCAGATGGATTGCTTTCATAAAACCTGATGTTGCGTTGAGGGAGCCAAATATAGTAAGTGTTCCAGTAACTGTATGATGCCTCAGCACGCACATATGCACACCCACTCCCACACCCACCCACCCACACACACAAATAAACATTCGACAAACACTTTCACATATATAGACGCACACGCACTAACACTTGTTATCGATCTACAGCTTAGCTCATGCCAGCA
>JAPTMW010000014.1:26250751-26263971 GCA_029822955.1 Ostorhinchus angustatus | reverse complement strand
CTCTTCTCTTCTCTTCTCTTCTCTTCTCTTCTCTTCTCTTCTCTTCTCTTCTCTTCTCTTCTCTTCTCTTCTCTTCCACAAGTTACACAAACAGAAATCAGCTGACTTAGATACAGACGTCAGATAACAAAGCAATACTTTCATTTAAGGCTGAATGCTGTTGCGTGATATATTGACCAACATTTAGCTTCTGCTGTCACAAACAGAACCGGCATCATATTTTGTCTGTTCAGTCTATTCAATGTCACTTGATACTAATAGAAATATTTCACCAAATAGGGCAACATTTATGACATTTTTCCTTCCCTAAAAAGGAATGACATTCTGGCAACAAGTAACTGGAGTTGCCACATTCATTTGTAATGCTTAATAAAAGAAGAAGTCCTCTTAAAATATCGGCAGGACTTGCTGCTCTTGGAAAATTAATCCAACCGCTTTTTAAAAAATCCCTAATGTTCTACATTTTTAATTGCTGCATCCATGATAAAGTAAGCTGTTTTGGAGTTTCAGAAAATGAGTTACACAAGTTTTAACAAGAGTTGCAGTTATCATAGCATAAAATAAGGGAATAAGAGAATCTGAGGCTCGTGGTAGTTGATACAGTATAACCAGCCATTTATATTTGCCAGGTGGATGTGAAATGCCTGCGTCAGAGACTGCTCTCTGTGTCTGTCTCTGAGTGTGTGCTATCCTTGACTGACGTGGACAGTGTTTGCTTAACCTCTTCTGCGCTGCACTACCACGGCCTTGTCAATTTAAGTGTGTGTGTGTGTGTGTTTAAGAGAGAGAGCGCAAGAGGGAGAGTCCAGCAATGGCAGCTTTTATTTTTCATGTTCCCAGCTGTAGTTTTTTTCTAAACAAACCTACTGGGCGGAAGAGTGAGACATAGAGAGGGGTCTAAATTAACACAAATGAGGCAGATTCTCTCAGTATACAGTTGTGTACGTCTAAACACCCAAAGAGAAAACATGCATTTTAGAGACCAGATTTTTCAGGCTTTGTATTTAGCAGGATTATTAATTTCACTTGGCAAATAATCCCACTCCGCCACCCCCTTCAACTTGCAATATTATTGCAGAGGGGAGATGTGTGTTTATGTGTGTGTATGGTCTCATGCTTTTGCTTCATCCAAAAGATAAGGCTGTGATTTATGTAACAGCTAAGCCCTTTCATATTGTGTACGTTGTACCTTACAAGAGCATGATGAGCAGGCTAGATTAATATTTATTTAGCACAGGCAAATCAAGGATTAAGCAGTCATCATTTTAGCACTAATCCATGTCTCTGGTGAGATGCAGAGACAAAGAGAGGCAGATTACTAAACACATAGCGCCACAAAACCACAATTACCGGTAGTTGGTGACTTGCTTTCCTCATCTGTGCAGAAAGAAGGAGATGACCAGTTGATGTGAAGGCATGTGCTCAAGTTATATGTTGCTTAATCATACCTTGCTCTTCTGCCTATTGTTGCCACTGTTTGTCCGCCCTCCTGTAGTTTGAACCTCTCATCTTCACACCAAAAGAATCCTTCATTGAAGTTAGCAATGGTTTGTCTGATTCACTCATCTGACGTAAATGTGTCTCATGATCTTTCCACTGTCCGAATACACACTCATACACGCACACACACACACAGAGTCTAACACACATGCATGCGCAATGAATACTTCTTTCTTAGCTCCAACCACGTGGGAGAGGGACAGTTTGCTTATACTGTGTGAGTCTGTGGGTATGTGTGTGTTACAAGTTACTTGGGAGTCTGTAAATAAAATTACATTCTTTACTAATTGAGTTAAACTGCTGCACTGGAGATGTGGCAAAAAGATGAAAGCTCCCTGTGTATGTTTTGTGTTTGTATGTTGTGGGCCCATGTGTATGTGAGTGTGAATTTGTATGGTGGTAATCTAGTTAGCTCTTAGCACTCTCAGGTGGTAACAAAGAGGCATAATGTTTGTTAGTTTTTTCTTCAAGCTTCAGCATATGCAAAGTGTCAAACTTGGCCTTGCAAAACAAAAAAAAGACAGCTGGACTTAGAATAAAACGGAGAGTGGGTATTGTCTGTAGGGGGGAACCCCTAACACAGAGAGCAACAACAAGGAACAGCAACGACCCAGAAACAGAGCATTAGAGAGCTGTTGCATGGTAGTGATGGTGGTTGTTGTGGGGGACGATTTGGGAGGGACGTGGGAAGTCCAAACCAGATGTGAGGGTGATTGAGAGAAAATAAAGAGAGATAAATAAAAAGAATGAACAGACGAGTCGTGCTGCGATAGAGAAAGACAGGAGAAGCACACAGAGAGAGAATGCCATCCTCAGTTCCCCTTTGCCCTCCTTCCTCTCTCTCACCCAGCCACTGAATGTTAATGTGTTTCTGCCTCACCCCCCATTCCCTCCCCATGGACACTAGCGTATTGTTTGTGGCAGTGCTTCTATTCTTTCAAACTTAATTACCTTCTTGCCTTTTGTGGCGTCAGGGGCTGGAAGTTTTGCTCCGTGGCAGTGGAGGTCGTCACACATTCTTTGGCGGTGCATTCCCTTAATCTGGGGGGTGGAGGTGGAGGGGAGAGTTTTTTTTTAAGGGGGGTTAAGTGAAAGAGCAAAGGGAAGAAGGGAAGAGTCCAGAAAGGGGAGCCTCTAACAGCATGCACCTTTAAGGTGGTTATAGTACCCCCCGTGCACATGTGCGCACGCGTGCACGGTCATAATAGCTGGGGCATAGGCTGCCCTTTGTTTGTGCGGTTCATTTCCAATCAACCCTAATTAACTAGAGAGTGTTTCCAGATTGCCGGCAAAAGAAAAATCCCCACTTTTTTCACTCCCTTCGGTCTTTGCTGTTTTGAGTTTGAGGAAGGGGAGGAAAAAAAGTGCAGGCATTAGCTATGTAGATTGGCTTTGCCTTTGATGCTGGAAAAATCTTTAGCAAGGGCAGTAAGTGGTGACTGCGACCCAGCAGTGTCTGACTGTTTATTTTCATGTTTCAGTTCGAGTTTAGTTTGAAATATTGCCTCTTCAAAGGCGTGTGACTTGCGCATATATTTAGACTGGACTGTGTAAGCCTGAAGTCCATTTGTAAAAATGTTAAATCCAGTCAAAGTTGTCTTTAATCCATTAGACTTTGTCTCTATGAAGCTGTAGAACCAGCAAATTAATGCTGACACTAAGGATGTACATCCAAAGTATTATAATGAAAAAAACTTTACTGGGAGAAAACTGAACTTAACCAGAGTTAATAGGAAACCCTCTGTTGTGGGATGGTTACCTCTAAGCAGTGACTGAATGATGTTGGGGGTTGGTGTAATCTGATCTTTTATCAGATTTTGGGATCCATCCGACAAACACACCCTGATGATTCCAAATTTCCCCTGACCTCATAAAGTTTGTTTGGATATATTTTTGTTTTTGACATCTCTCTTTTCACATGTTGTTGGCTATTTGCGATACGACCCAGATGTATTTTTTTCTCTAACAATGAAATATCAGGTACGGACCTGAGGCCAGTGTGGTGTAATGTTACCTGCGCAACCAGTGAGGCCAATTTACTTGTCATCAACCGGGGGGGTAAAACCCGCATACCTGCTCTAGGAAAAGAAAAAGCCACTTCCGTCCTCTACATTTCTCCTCATTATTCTCTCTCCCCCCTTCTGTACACCTTTATCTCAATTTTTTGCCCCCCTTTACACTCTAAGATCATTGCTTGTGTAGGCGTAATTCTGATTTTGATTTGCTAAAAGGCATTTTTGCGGAGTAGGTAATTTGTCGAACAAGATTCCTGTGCTAAATGGAGTGGTGCTTGCTTAAGGTGTCTGGGCCGCGCCTTGCAATAATGATAAGGTGTCTTTTGCTAATGAAGGCCTTTACTCACAAGGGAGACATAAGGAAGAGGACAGGCGGACAGAAAAGGGTGTGGGGGGCATTGAGGAGATCTACTGCATCTACCCTCTAATATTACACCTCCAGGCAACAAACAAGGGCAGCATGAAAAACCTTTGTAAGGTTAAGAAGTAAAGAAGACAAAAAACACTTGGTCACGCAAAAGCCCTCCCCCACTCATCCTTTTGCAATTTTCTCCCTCTCTCCTTTCTTTTAAGACTTTAAACAGAGAGCATTAGGCCATCTTCAGTGATTGTGTGCATGTGTGTGTTTGTGCACGCATGCCTCAGCGCTCTTTGATAGCAGCCGAAGCTCCTCTCGCATTGTGAGGTAGGAGATAATTCCCCTCCTCCTTCATCCACTTCGTTTTTCATCCCTCCGTTTCTGCATGGTAACAAATAAACAGGTCTAATTAGACTAGAGTAGGCCTATTCATGGAGCTGACAGTGGGAGATGGATGCACAGGCTTTCACAGCGCCCTTCGCCTTTGTCTTTGGCTAACGCTTGGTGACATTTTGATAGAAGATTTGGTGTTAGACTGAGGGGCCACATGCAGAGAGAGGGATGACCTTCTAGGAGACCTCAAGAAATGGACACATAGCCATAGTCTCACGCTGCCTTCTGACTTTGTTGTTTGACTTTACTAGCTCACAGGGGTCAACTTAAAGATTTAGTCTGGATTTAATATTGCCAGTTATTAGCTGTGTTCACATATGCCGTCAAACAGTTTGACAAGTGGAGGGAAAATAACCATTTCTGAACTTCCTATCTGAAAGCACAGGTCTTTCTTAATACCACTGTTTACAGATGTTATAAATATTCACCACAGTATTAACTTCACTGTCTGCCCTTGCATTAAAATGTCAGACAGTAAGTAATAAGGAATTTGAACCTAACGGATCTCCGTGTAAACAAAGACGGCACTGTGGCGACGCCGCAATTACAGGTTTGGCATTTAACAGGCAGCAACTCTGGCTAATGTGTGAGAGTCTGACAGAAAGACAAAAGCAGGAGGAGACCTGACATCACCAGGAGCTCTTCAGGTCTGCACACTGGACATGTTATACTTAACATTTCAGTGACACTGTTCTATCTTAACAAGCATGAAAAAACGCATCTGTGCACTTTTTTTTTTATGTTCCGTACAGTATTTCTATTTGTTGGTGATGATAATAATGATTACTTCCTGACTTTAGAGAGTTACAGCATCCAATGTCCTGGAATTGTATTTAAAAACTGGACTTAAAGGGAAAGAAAAAAAGAAAAACAGTGGAGAAATCCCCTGCTATAGACTGCACCACTGTCTCTCAGGGAGCTACTGAAAAGCAGATGGAGGGACACAGGAGAGAGTAGAGGGGAGGGGGGGTGAAAAACAATAGGCCAAGGAGTCTCTTAGCCTCTCTCTCCCATCAGAACTAGCAGTGTCCAATGCAGGCATTCCTGGGCTATTATTTGCCTCTCACTGGATCTGATCTGCCAGTTTAATTACCTTAGCCTATGTGTGTGTTTGTGTGTGGGTGTCTGTGTGCATGCGTGTGAAAGCAAGGGGACATGCTTAATTAAAAAACAGAGGTAGGAGCGACTCAGGCCATCTCTTTTGTTCTTCTGTTAATAAAAGAAGGGAACTGTTTCTGCAGTGGAGAAAAACCTGAGCTTCATTGTTAGTTTCTCTCTCTCTCTCTCTCTCTATGTATGTGTCCGTCTAACTCTCCCTATCACGCTCTCTCTCTCTCTTGCACATGAAAGTAGTCTGGTTGGTTAGCAAAGCGAAGGAAGCCAGTGGGGGAGTGAGAGAGAAAGGTTTCTTAGCTAGCAGTAACATGATCTGCCTTAAAAGACGCAGCAGTGGGCACTACTGCTGTGAAAGGTGCAAAGCTTAGGGAATAGAGTTAAAAGGAAAGCAAGTTTCCTTATTCATGCTAAAGACAAAAAGTTGGGTAATCAGCTATAAAACTGATTACCAATATTTGTGTTTTATATAGTCACATAGTTCTTTTGCCAGTGTTCTGTTTGTGGTTATACCGACAGAATTAATGGGTTCAACTGGAAAGGCTTAAATCTTGCCAGACATAACAAAATAATGTAGTGGATGACGTTAAGTTATTGTTGGAACACAGCCCACATGTAAACAGCTGCTAACCTGTTAGCATCAGGGGTGATATGTCAGTGCCAAGTGCTTAACACATTGGCTTATCCATAAGACATAATTCCATGCTTAAAGTGTTAGGAGATGCATAATTCATAAACCACAGTGTTTTATGTCCAAGCTACAATTCAAAGGGGTTGCTCCCCAATGAAATAAGCAGTGAAATGACACCACTGACAAGTAGTAAATCCTGTCGTATGTGTCGCATTAGCTCTCAAACCCACTGCTTCTGAACAGCTTTACCCTCAATCACATTTTACACAAGCCTCTGTAAGAAGGACATTGGTGGAAAAAAATAAACAATTTATATGTTATACTAGAGGAACAGCCAAGGCCCAGTGTTGTACTGGTGTTAGGTGAGCTGGAATGAGCTGTAAAAGTCTTTTTTTTATTCAAGTTCATCCTATTGCCAACTGCTGTATCTTAGGCCAAGTCCTTGTCTTTTAAATTGAGACATACTAAATGTGTGCTAATACTGTACAGTGGTAGAATAACCCATAACCCATATCTGTCCTGTTGCAACTCCTTTCTTCTTAAGAATGCAAAGCTAATTGCTATCTCCAGGATCTGTGCTTCTGGTTACAAATCACTTGGGGGGAAAATGATAACACGTAATGCTTTTTCTGTACCTCCTTGTTGCTGCATTAGGATGATACTGATCCTATGTGCATTGCCGACTGTATATATTTTACAGACATTGTAACACTGCAAGGGCAATGTGAAAATAAACTACATATTTGATAGTTAAGAAGAATAAATATAAACAGTACTTTTTCACAATAGACTACCTTGCTGTGTAAACAGCTTTACTCAGGAGATGCTTCTGTCATATTTATATCTCACATTCACCTGCATTTCATGTTATTATGCTGAACTGATAAGCACTAAAATTCATTATGTGCTCCTTGTGAATTTGTCTTTAATCTTAGGAATAGAGAGACAGAAACTGAGTGAGACACAGAGAGAGAAAACATAATTTCTCTCTTTTAATCTATTACTATTCCCCATGGAATCATCTCTGGGATATGTCAGATTAGACCTGATTATAGCGCGTGCACACACATGCACCTACAAACATACTCGCACACATGTTTGATTTCATTCCTCACGGTTTTACTGTCCCTCCTACTGGCTTTGTTTAGCCCTGGATTGTTGCGGATTAATCCTCTAATTGCTTTGTAGCTTTGTTGTGAGGGAGAGGGAGTGTAGAAAAAGAGAAGCAAGAATTAAGCAGCAGGTGGATTGGGTTAAAGGTTAACATGGCTCTTTAAAGCTTTCTTTTAATGCCAGCTCATTTACACGCAAGCATCTGAAAGGCGCTGGTACAGTATCAAGTGAAAAGACACTGGCATGCACAACTAGTTTTCATTTGTTGCGTTTAACTCGGCAAGAAAAAAGTTTCTTTCAAGTAGCATTCATATCTGTGTTTTTAGCTTTTAGTTTCTTTCTCTCTTATGGCTTTGTTTAGTTGCACTTCTTATTTTGTTTAGGTGGTGACAAATTATACCTGCAATTAAAAAAAAGAATTACTGTAAAGAATTATTGTAGTGCATGCTTTTGGCTGTGTTGTATATTATGCACATGTGTGTGTCTGTGCATTTGTGCCTTGTCGTGAAAAGAGACTGAAGTAGTAAGGGGTTGAGAGATGGGCAGCCACCCAGGATTGATAACATCTCACTGGTATTCCAAACATTATTCCACATGAAAGTTCATTCTTTCTTCTTTTCTCCCACTCTCTTTTCGAAGTCTTTTTCATTGCACTTTTTTTCCTGTATGAAAAGATATTTCAAGCAAAATTCAGACTTAATTTTCCTGATTTCACAGGAATTATGGTCCCTGTCCTTAAGGTTCTTACTTTCTTAGCCCACACAGAGCCATATTGGCATTAATTTAGATATAGTCTTGTTATCAGTTTTTACATTACATAGAAAATGAATAAAACTCCCCTACAATTGTTTTTCTTTGTATAAAAGTTTCTGTATGTTTTTGTACAGTATATGCATTTTTTTTAAAGAGTAGTGTTAGCGCTATAAATATATCCACATCTACCTTGTATCAGCATGGAAACATTAGCATTTACAGGACACAAAATCAAAACTGCTTCCAGTTTAGCACTTTTATATGTCATTCAGTCTCGTTACTTAACACGGGTTATTCCTGTAAACATCCATGCTGCCAGCTGCCATAGCAGTGCTTCATTCATACACACCCCATTTTCCCTGTTTGCAAGCTGTGGTCCCTAGAGTCAGTGCAAGACAAAACTTTTGTTCAAGGATGTTTTGTTTCTGTGGTTCTGGCAGGCAGTCTTGTCAGTTAAATGACGGAGATGCAAACAGCAGTCAATGTTGGATTTCTCTTTTCTTTTTTTCAAACATTGTGTTGGCACTAGCTATTCAGTGCTTATTTTAATGATGAGCAACACAGGGATATATATTTGTTATTTTGTTGCTTTAAAGCTGCAGCTCAAGTGGTGCATAGAACCTATAAAATATTTGCTGCATTCATTGATCTCTTAATTAATCAATCCAGAAAGTATTTAAGACATTACAAAATTATAAGAGGTGATTTGTAATGTGAATTCCTGCTGGAAAATCATTTGACCTTTGGCACACTGTCAATTCAGTATTGAGGTAGCTGGAGAAAAATCAGACAATATGCCATAGAATGGATTAAAATCAGGGCATTATTGAAATAACTTACCTGTTTGACAGAAACAGTCCTGTCTTAGTGAGATCTGCAGTTAGTGCTGATGGGGTAAGACTAAGGTGAAATGCAGCTTCTATGAAACACTGCTTTCTAACCATCCTTTGTCTTTTCTTTATTTCTGTCTTTCTATTTTTTAGGTCCCTGTTAGGCTGGATGAGATGAGATCCCCATGTAGTGGTCGTCATGGCAACTTGTGACTCTCCCCCTATGGTGTCGTCACGGCAGCAGGAACATGGTGGCCAGAGGCTGGACACTGCTGCTGAGGACAACTCCGTCGTCGCTATGGAGACCAGTGTCACCAACACCAACAGCAACAACCACATGTCACCTGTCGCCATTGGAGAGCCGGATAATGGCCTTGGAGAGCCTGTTGTGAACCTTCGGAGGTCCACTACTACCCCCACCACTGTCAGTGCAACCACTGACTCTGTAACTGAGCAGAGTCGGAGAGAAAGCTTTACTACTGGTAACAAAGGGAGTGTTACCGGAACTTTACCAGGAGTAGGAGGAGGAGCAGCTTTGGGTTCAGACTGTTCTGCCCCTGCCACATCTCCTGTGGCACCGGCAAAGGAGATCCCCTGCAACGAATGTTCTAGCTCCTTCTCCAGTTTACAAAAATACATGGAGCACCACTGCCCCAACGCCCGCTTGCCTACCACTGGAGGTCACGAGGAGGGTGAGGAGGTTGAAGGGGTGGAAGGAGAGGAGAGTGAAGATGATGGAGAGCGGGAGGGGGGTGTTGCAGAAGTGGGGGAGATGAACAGCGAAATAGAGATGGAAGAGGAGAGCGATGTGGAGAACCTGTGTGGCGAGATCATCTACCAGCCCGATGGCTCTGCCTTCATCCTGGAGGACTCCAAAGAGCAGCGTGGCAACCAGGGGGGGCTCTCTAATGCTCTCCAATTCAGGGGCCTGCTGTCCCCCCAGTCCTTCCCCAATGCCCAGGCCAGCAGTGGCCAGAGTGGCCTGGGCCCAGGGGGGGAGCGGTTGGAGCAGCCCGCTGCACCCATGTCCTTCTACCCCCAGATCATCAACACCTTCCACATCGCCTCATCCCTGGGGACTAAATCCCTGGCGGCCGACCACCCCTCCTTCCCAAATACCTCAGCTGGAGGGCTGGCGGGCGCTGGTCCCGTGTTGCACAGTTTTCGTGTCTATGACCTCCGCCACAAGAATGACAAAGACTATCTGACGGCGGATGGTGCAGCCAAAAACTCCTGTGTGTCCAAAGATGTCCCCAACAATGTGGACTTATCCAAGTTTGAGGGCTGCGTAGCCGATGGCCGGCGGAAGCCTGTGCTGATGTGTTTCCTGTGCAAGCTGTCATTTGGCTTCAGCCGTTCCTTCGTGACACATGCTGTCCACGACCACCGTATGACCCTGAATGAGCAGGAGCAGAAGCTGCTGAGCAACAAACATGTCTCAGCCATCATCCAGGGCATCGGCAAGGACAAAGAACCTCTTATAAGCTTTCTGGAACCAAAAAAACTCCCCAACTCTGTGCTACCCCACTTTCCCACACCTGCCAACTTCCTAGGGCCAGACACGGGGCTCCGCAGCTTGTGGAATGCTTTCCACAGTAGTGGGGAGAATGCCGATTCCCTTCAAGCAGGTTTTGCCTTCCTGAAGGGCAGTGCCAGCAGCTCCTCCAATGACCAAACCCCCAGAACCCAAACCATGCCAAAGGCTGAGACCAACCCAAACCTCGGGGGAGGGGCTGGTGCCCACAGGACCCCCAGTGGGAGTTCTGCTGCTGATGCCACTGGTGGCAACCTGGAAGGCAGGAACTCTGATAGTGACTGCAAGGGCCACATTAGGGACACATGCACTTTGCAACCCAATGGGCCGGACCTGAGCCAGTACCCGCCCATCAAGCGGGAGCCCGGTGCAGTGGGAGGAGAAAGTCCAGAACAGGATGACGATACTTACTCCAGTGGTGGTGGAGTAGAAATGGAGGTAGATGAGGAGGAGGAGCAGGCCATGACGATGGCAATGACAGGTCAGCGGGCCAACAGCACCAGTAGCAAAGATTTCCCTCTCTTAAACCAAAGTATTTCCCCCCTGTCCAACAGTGTGCTTAAGTTTAACAGTGACAGTAAAGGCCCTGCGTCCACCTCCTCTTCCTCCCTGCCTGTATGTGAGAAGATTGAGATGGAGAAGAGCCGTCTGTCCACTGCCATGGCAGCTGCCAGAGAACGGGAGAGCAGCAATGACTCAACCAGTGAAGCCCTGGTAGGACGGGATGGGTCATCGCCATCCTCCCATCCCCTTGATATGATTTTGTTGCGCAGAGAAGATGAGAGTCCTGGGCCTTTGCATCAACACGCAGGAAATCCCAGTACACCAGGGACCCCAGGTACACCTGGTACACCTGGTCCAGGTGAAGGTTCTCCAGGTAGTGGGGTGGAATGCCCCAAATGTGACACAGTCTTGGGATCTTCACGGTCTCTGGGAGGCCATATGACAATGATGCATTCACGTAACTCCTGCAAGACACTGAAGTGTCCCAAGTGTAACTGGCATTACAAGTACCAGCAGACACTGGACGCCCACATGAAGGAGAAACATCCAGAGTCTGGTGGATCATGTGTCTACTGCCGCACAGGACAACCTCATCCTCGTTTAGCCAGAGGCGAAAGTTATACCTGTGGATACAAGCCTTTCCGCTGTGAGGTCTGTCTATTTCGATTGTTTTTCAGCCTTTTTGTCACTTTCTACAATACAACAATTAATACAGTGTCATGATGTTTTGTAATCTGGATTCTATTTTTAATTTTAGCAGAACTACACACAATGTTTTTTTTTTACATGCTCTAATATGAACACAATTCAAGAAAATATATGCTACATTATGATGGTCTTGTCAGTGAAAGTGGTGTTCTTATGACTTCATTTTCCTGTGTGTGAAGCTCGGGAATTGGACTACTTAGGGAAAAAATAAGTTAAATGTTTTTCTTTCTCTTTTTTGGTTTTATCACAATTTTATCACAGTATTAAATGTTTTGATATCTCTTTCGTCTGTGAAAATAAGAATTTTAATACTAAATAATTTGCCAGTACTTTTTACATTACTATATTATTTTTATCTTTTAGGTATGCAACTATTCAACAACCACCAAAGGCAACCTTAGCATCCACATGCAGTCGGATAAGCATCTGAACAATGTACAAACACTCCAGAACGGTGGAAGTGAGGCCCAGTATAACCACAACCATGCTAACCCTGTGCCCAGTGCCAGCCTTGGTGGAGGCTGTGGTGCCCCCTCACCATCCAAGCCCAAACAAAAACCCACTTGGCGCTGTGAGGTAATGAAACAAACAGAGCATCTTTGTACAGCTGTGGTAGCTACATACCAATTTGCTTCTTGCACTGTGCATACAATGGGACATTTATTTTCCTCTGCTTCACTATGTCTATTATCTTTCTTTGCCACACCATCTGACCTCTTGTCATTATGAAACACAATTTCTTGTGAACTCTGGGCTCATCTCCAAGAATTATATGAAGTTTTAGAACACACTATCACATTACTGGCATTACCTGTTCTTTGGTTCAGGTATATCTTTTTTCAGTCAAATGGACTGAATAACTGTCATTTCCTCCCTTTTCCTTCACAGGTGTGCGACTATGAAACCAACGTGGCTCGTAACTTGCGAATCCATATGACCAGCGAGAAACACATGCACAACATGATGCTGCTACAGCAGAACATGAAACAGATCCAACACAGCCTTCATCTGGGCCTAGCCCCAGCAGAGGCAGAGCTTTACCAGTACTACTTGGCTCAAAATATGGGTCTAGCAGGTGTTAAACTCGAGAATCCAGCCGGCAGCAGTGGCCCAGATGCCCCAATGATGATTAACCCGTTCCAGCTAGATCCTGCAACTGCGGCTGCTCTTGGATCTGGTCTAGGTAAGGGATGCTGGAAATCACATTAAACTGGGATGAACACTTCCTTAAAGTTTTAAAGCTCAGTATGAATATGGAAAGGATTTCTGCAGTGGGTGTGACAGATTACTTACCATCTTTGTTTTTTTAATATATTTACCCGCAAGCCTGTTATTCATTTTTTCTTCTCATCTTTCATTTGGTCAGTTTTATCGGTTTTATCGCATATATCTGATGCCATAAAGATATTGTTTTTATCTCTATGCCTTTTCTTTGTCGCTTTCCATTTTTCTCCCTGCCATCTCACCTTCTCCCTTTTCTGTTCCAATCCTTTTTACCTTGCCCCCCTTGGCTCACCCTCTTTCTTTTTCACTCTTATCTATGCTCTCATATTGTCCCTCTGTCATTGTCTCCTTTCTTTGACCCCTCTCACTGATTAAAAAATGATTATGAGACGCCACAAGAGAATTATTCTTAATCTTTCATTTGTAATTTTCTTAAGTCAGCTTAATCCCCCCCCCCCATATGCACACCCCACTTTCCCTTGTCCTGGAGAGAGTGCACACACATATGTGCACACATGCACACACATACACACTCGCACACAGC
>JAPTMW010000014.1:26144769-26159291 GCA_029822955.1 Ostorhinchus angustatus | reverse complement strand
GTGGGCGTTGGAAAAATGAAATGAGTGCATAAAATGGACTGCTATTTTCAGATAGAAAAGGAACAAGAAAAGGGAATGTGAAGGGGGAAAGACAAAAGAGAGAAAGGAGAGGAGGCGTGGGTGAAGACCAAGCAGATGAGGCAGGAGAGAAGAGACTGTGATGAGGCAGGAAATACAGGACTAGAAACAGAAAAAAACAGGAAAAGAGACAGTAAAAAGGGAGACAGCGAACTGATTCCATGAATGATAGATTTTTTTTATTTTTTTTTTTAAGATTCTTTCCTTCTTACAGTCCCAGTCCCGCTGCTCCTGCTATTTCTACTTTTACAGTCCAGCGATGACTACATGCACTTGTACTCCTAATAAAGTACATCCGCTGCTACTAATTGTTTAAAATTGCCTTTATATTGATGATTCTGGATACAAAAAGGGACCACTTTGGAAGTATTGGTACTTGCTTGTTATAGACAGTACCTTCTACATGGACGTATTGCAGATGCTTGTTCTGTTTGTCTTAAAACTGAGAAAGAAAAGTAACTGATGTGATGCAACGTCCATGTAATGTGCTCTCTGTTTCTCACACATTCTCGCTACTTCTCCTCTCACTCATCCACTCTGCTGATTTTGACCATTACTTTAATAGTATTTTTCCTCACCACTCTTTAATGGTAGAGTTGTGTTTCACATAAAACACACATACAGGCTCACACACACACATATACACGAGAGCCCTCCCTCTAACAAATGAGTTTACCATGGTCATAACCTTCACAGGGCTTATTACCATAGATTGCAGGCCTTTTCATAAAGCTGAGACCACTGGTGACAGATTACTAACGGGATGGACACAAACACACACATACATACACACACTGCGATCCGTAATGAGACCTTATTCCGGACACCGAAACCAGCTGCCTGTAAATTACAGCCGCCACTCTGCCATACATACTTAATCAGCTAATGTTGTTTTATTCCTTATTATTAATTTGCTCCTGTTTCTGATTTATCTAAAGCGCTCTGCATCACACCAATATTTTGTCTCCTTTACAGTTCAGAGAGGCAGAGCAAGAGAGGAAGCTGTGTGCGTATTCATGTACTTAGGGGATTGCATCTGTAATGAATTGACTGGCTGTTTAGGCATACATAACACAGCCTACTACTCACCTTAATAATGTAAGCAGGTCGTAACTCCTACTAACCCAAGGGTATATAAGGCATGCATACACAGACACACACACACATTCACACTTCCAAACACACACAGCCTACCTATATTAGCCACTGACCTCTGTGTGTACCAGGTCTTCTCATTGTCACATTGCAGCTGCATTGCAATATGAATGTTTTATGATTGGGGGAGAAAATGTTGTCTATTGCTAATTTTGCCCTTCTGGTTTTTGTGACTATAGTGATGCATGGAGGGAAGACTGTGCTCGCTTTGGATCATCATATTTCTTTTTAATTTTAATGAATAAAAGATCTGTGTACGCAATAGGAAATTCTACAACCACAGCTGTCATTTATAAATAATTGACGAAATTGAATTTAATGAAGAAATATTATGTGAAATATGATTTAAAGTTGGTGAGTTAAATTAAATTAAACCTAGTAATTTCGCTGTTCTTGCCATCACCTCTTTTGTATGTCTATATTTTGATTTTATAACCGTGTGCATGCGTTTCACTTATTTTTTCACTACCATATCGCTAACACACAGTTGCACACACACACGCACACACGCACACACACACAGTATGCATTATAAACCCACTCAAGCTCATATATAGTTTAAATACAGACACACATAGACTCACACACTGCTACGTGTTGACCTGTGAGTCATCGCTGTCAGCATTGATTTCCTTTTCCCAGAGTGACCCCTGTCACCACGACGATAGAGTGGCTGATATTTCAGCAGTGCTGCCCTTTCTTTCTTTCGTTTTTTCTTTCTGTCTCTGTCTTTCTCGGATTCTTCGTTTTTAAGTGACTTTCTTCCCTCTGTTTGTACTTACATATACCGTATACTGACTCTTGTTGTGTTCCGATTGTTTCCTCTCATCCTGTGCATTTTTATTTTCTTCTTCATAATAAAACATAAAAGTGTGAATTGACCTTGCCGTGTCCAAATGACCCATATTTTTCACCCAGACAAAAACCGAGTCAGAAAAACAGAAAGATACCCACAGACAGGCAGCATAATGAAGGTTATCTGAGTCCAGTGAGTTGATCTTAATCTGAGGATGAACAAAAGAACTGAGTGTTTGTCTGTGTTTACACTTTTATCTGCCTACGTACAGTCTTCTATCAAAGTCCTCCTTTCAGAGAAGGCGACCTTCTGTGTTACTTTTGCATCAAATATGTCTTTAAAATCCCCAAGGATGAAAGCCGAATTATTTAATCATTACAATAATCATATTTCATATTTCAGTTGTATTTTTCTCCCTCTCCTGTCTTCTTCATTTGATCTTGTCAGCTTTGGAGCTGATTTGAATCAGGTGATTTGCGTACAGTTGATCCTGTTTTGAAAATAAATGAAGCTGAAAGCAGAGACATTTTGACCATAAAGGTTTCTTCATTGTGCTTTTTTCTTTTTTGTAATTTCTTCTTCAATTTTCCCATGACACTATCATGTTGTCATGTTGTCGTGGTCAACAAGGTGCAAATCCTGAGCAATTAGTCAGGGTGTCACACTTTCACACTGTTATTACTGTGTGCTGTCAAACCTCATCAGAGTTAACACTTGTAGAAATCACTCACTACAAAATTATGTTCTTTTATTCAGTAGTGTCTAATTAATAAACAGAACCAAAGTGGCTACAGGTGACATTTTTTAATAAGAACAGCAAGGTTGTTTTTACTCTTTAAAACAATGGTTCCCAACCTATTTTTGGCTTGTGACCCTATTTTAACATCACAAATTTCTGGCGTCCCCAGACATTCAAAACAGAGACAATTAATTTGTTTTTGATGATGTAATAGTTTACTATTCTATATTGCAAATAAATGTCAATTTTAGATGACATTTAGGCTATATAATGTATATTATCATGGATGGAGGCAGAAAAGCCAGGTGAAGCCAGGAGAATTTTATTTTTCTTGGTCAGGATATGTACAGCCAGTCCAGCTTGTATTTACAAGGCTGAAAATTAATACTGAACAAATAATAACTCAAACTATGAATTATGAAAGAGCTGCAGCATCTGAAACCGACCACAGTGAACATTTGACAGATAAATAGTACCACAGTGCTTCAGTTTCACACTCACAGTTTGTCATGTCTGTTATGTATTGTGATTGTCACTATCAACTAACATATATTGTTTATTAGTAATTCTTCTTTAATTTTTTATCAATTACTAGAAATTACAGGCGATCCCACGTGGGGTCCTGACTCCAAGGTTGAAAAACACTGCTTTAAAGGCATACATCTGTATAAAATGGAATATCATTTTTCTCCTAGGTGTCTAAGGCAGAGGTGAGGCCTTTGTCCCTGGATGAGCTCGTCGGACCCCCCGCACACACCCCACACAGGTACAGAAACACAGACATATTTCTCTCCTTATGATTATTTCTCAGCTTCCCTCTTCATCAACACTGTTTTTGAGAAAAGTTCACTCTTGACTCAAATAACTAATAACTTCCTTTATAATAAGTTCATGAATGGACCACACACATACATACTCAAGACACCAGTGTAGAGAAAGGTAACAGAGTTGGCCTCAGGGACTCTGTCTCTCCTTAGGGAAGTTGAACTCCTTGGGGAGTCGCTGTAACACCACTGTCCCCATGGCAATATGCAAATCCCTATATGATATTTCCCACCATGCAGTGCTCCAAAGCCCCTAAAGACTTGTTCTGTTTCTAGTTTAGGCTTTTCTGGAAAGACATATTTTTATTTTAAGTTTTATACTTTTTGACAAAACTAATGAAAGTAGCATTTTCTGAATCTAAATCTTCATGCTCATAAATATGTACTTTTTCCGCATTTTTCCATCGATAGCTAGACTCCTGGACTCACCAGACCAGGGAAAATTTTGATATGAAAATCAGTTGAATTACAATAATCTCCGGTGCTCGCTGGAGCAAAAGTTACCTGATGATAAATTTCAATATACTCAGCTTAAGATACTGTATGTGGTAAGTGCAGCCAAGCACAATGAGAAGCGCGATGCATTGAAGACAGATGAGACACATCCAGCTCTAAAATCTTCCAAATAAACTTTAAAATAAATTGAATACATCTAAGTAACTACCGTAAAGTGTAAAGCTACTCCTTCGCCTGAACTGGAATTGACTTCTTGCACTGAGGAAAGTCAGAGAAATCTGTCAAATACTTTATACTAGAAGTTGACATTATAATGTTTACTGCGATGTCATAAAATAAATCAATTGATTCCAAACATAGGGGTATTATTGCAGTCAATATTTGTTTTTGTTTTTCAGAAGACCACGAAGGCATCCAAATATGGTATGAAGTAACCAGTCAGTAGTTTGACAGCTTGCAGTGCAATTAAAGCACCCAACCAAGTAGAAATGTGTGGTCTGGCACTATGTGGCACAATTCAGTTCGTGCCTGTACAGGGTTCTTTGCCATTTCTGTAAAACGCACTGAAGGGCATGATGGATCCTCAGTTTGGGTACTGGCTGTCACAGACGTGGGGATTTGCATCACACCTTGAGCGTTTTAAATGGCTGTGCATATAATAATAATAATAAAAAAAAGAAATAAATGAAATGAGTAAATCAGGTCTCATGAAATGAAATGACAGGCAGGTTGAAACAGCGGGTGAGTGTGTGTGTTTCTTGCCACCAGCGTCAACATTAAACACATCAGATTGAAGCCACCCTCCAGGGTAGCATCACTCAGCCAGGTGTGTGTGTATGTGTGTGCGTGAGCATGGTAAAACCTAAGTCTTTTATCTGCTTCCCCATTTCCTCTGGTTTTTTGTTTATCTACAGATTTATTTATATAATTCTGTTCAAATGGTGTACAGAACACACACACTCACACACACACATTGATCTATCGATGTATTGATGTGTGAGTGGGTGTCAGTTTTTTATTTTCCATCTCCCTCCAATTTTTTAATTATTTTCCCTTAGTATAATCTCCTGCAGATTTTTTTTTTTTTTTTTTTTTTTTTTACACTTGAGTTAACGTGAGTGCTGTTTTTCTTTGCCAAAAGCAGTCAAATGCTGAAAGTTAGTTATGAAAAAAAAAAAAGCTTTGACACAATATCCCGATTCTCATTTGGGAAAGGTAGAAACTTAACTTATTTCACATTCCTGCAGTACCCCTCAGTGTACTTGAGCAGTTCTGATTCAAAATTCCAAACTTTTCTTTGTTAACAGACTAATAATATATTTTGGTTTGGGAAACTGGAGGTTCATTATTGTTCCATTATTGTTTTGCTTGTGGCTATGCTTGTTGTGTGTTGTCCAGCTGTTTTCCAGACAGTCTCCTGACTCGTACCTTTTCATTTTCTTCTCCTCAAGGACAGTAGGAGATGCACATTACTTTCCCCTCTCTCCTCTTCTCTCTTAAGACAGAAGGAGGATATGTCTCTTTTTCTCCATATCGACTTTCCCAGGTCAGGCTCCTCTTCTCCTATTAAGCCAAACTAACTGATCAATACACGGGCATGGTGGGCTGCTGTGTGGACATGCAGACAGGCACACACAACAGGCTGTGCCCTGTACTAAGAGTGACGCTCATTAACACACACATGTGTGTACACAGCAGGACAGAACCAGTACATACCTCACTGAATAATGATACCAAATGTCAAATGATCTAAAAACAGCCTCTAACATTCCTATGACCTATAATAAAATGTTTCAAATCTCAACACTCTTAATTTTCTGATATAATAAACCAATCAATGATCTATAAATTTCCAGCTTTTTATCCACTTGGCAGTTTTTCTGTCAAATGCGTAGATGCCACAAACTCCTTCTCTCTTCTCAAATCTTTTTCTCACTTCTTCTCCCCCGCTGTTTTCCCAGCTTGAGAGTTGTGACATCTGCAGTGCTGCGACATGGATAAGCAGCTGCCAGAGATGGAGGGAGGGAAAAGGGGAATGGAAAGCCATAGAAGACAATGCAGGAGAGAAGCAAAGAGGGAGGGGATGCTGACAACCAGCAACAGTTAGACGTACAGAAGGGTGACATGGGATTGCATTTGTGAATATGCACATGTGTGTATATGTGCATGCATATGAATGTGTGCACGTGTGCATTTGTGTGTGCATGGCAGTGTGCCAGCTGGTGCCATCTGGCTGCTTGACAGGGCTCTTCTCATTAACAGGGAGGTTAATTGCTGTGGCAGCACCCAGGCTGTGTCAAACATCACCCTGGGGACATGGAGGCAACAGACAGTCTACATGTTTGTCTATGCTCATGCACGGACCTGTGCAAAATCTTGGCAGTGGAAACACACACTTTTCTCAACACGGAAATCGTTAACTACAACCTCTAGTATATTAGTCTGGCATGTGAGCAGGGCAGCATGGGGACCTGTTTGCTGGGCATGCATGTGTGTGCACGTGCATGTATGCCAGGATGCATGCATGTTTATATTTTACTTATGAATTATGTCTTGTTGCTGTAATGATGTAGAAGGAATTAGGTTTACAGAGCCAATGTCTATAGCCCTCAGGGCATACACATATGCACGCACACACACACATACACACATACACACACACTCGCACATGCACAGGACAGCGGAAAGGGGTGGCAATTTGCATGTTATTACTGCATATTCATGACTAATTTTGTTAGCCTTGCCTAATAGGCCTGAGTGACAGCTTGAGAAATCGAGAGCCTGCTTTAATATCACACACACTTAACGGTGATACACACACACACTCCTCAGTCACATTCAGGCTCATTCACCCTGCCATCTCTGTCCACACAGTAATCATAACACTTATGACTCTAAAGAGGAATTCCCTGTTCATCTGTTGGTTTGACACTCTGTCATTTGTTTGCACTATTGTATATAACAGGAGTGTGAAATATATAAGCTCATTTGTTATATGCATAATCATTACCTACCATGCACACACCAGATATGGCATGAATATATTTGCATTGAACTGCAGATAACAGATCAGAATGTGTTGCATGTGTTCATGTTTATTTTTGAGGGAACAAACAAAAAACAGTGAAAGACACTTAATATTTACTCATGTTTCTGATCCATTAGTGGAGTAAAAAGTAGAACCATATGTACAATTAGGTAATAAAAAATATTTTTTAAATCTCTGTTGACCTCATATGTGTGTGTGCAGTTGTGCATTTTTAAACTGAATACTTAGGCAGTACAGAATTATTTTTCTTATCTGAACTAGTGAAGGTTTTCTGTAGCACACATATGCATGTTCACACACATACACACACAGTGGTTTAAGCCCATCGCCCCACTGTGGAGGTGAAAATAGGGATGAAATTGGCTGCAGTTACTTTCATTCAACACCTCTTTCGATTTTCAACCTGTTCCCATTTTAGACCATTCGTCTCCAAAGAATCTCTTCTAAATTTGGGCTGATTCAAGTATTTTTCCACCAAACTGACAGGGAAATAAGTTTTGAAATTGCTAATATTTAGACCGTGCTTTTGCCCCCAAGTCCTAAAAAGAAAAATCATGTTAAAATGTTACAGTGGAAGGTTTTGTCCTTCAGAGAAGTCGAGGGTTGGAATTTGTGCACATCTTAAGGGAAAAAATAGACTTTGTCTGCATGTTTATATGCATATGTTATGTATGTTTTTGTCCTTATTTAGGTGTACAGATGGTTCTTTATTTAACATACTTTATTTTGAGGGAAATGTTCTGCACAGTAATAATGCACAGCAGCAGCAGAACACTGCTTTTGAGTGAAATAAAAATTAAGTGATTTAATAGCACAGCAGCACACATACTTTCCCACCATCTACTAGAGATAGAAACAAACTATAATCTAAAGTCAGTTTTTCCACACTCTCTTCTGTGGCTTTTACTCCATTTGACTGAAAAGTTGTTTTTTTTTTCCTGAAGTGGAAGATTTAACTCTCAGCACTCTCTATCCACTCACATGTCACTTTTGTCAAATCTTGCCTTTCCTTCCCTGCTTGGTGCAAATGTGCAGACACGCTTGATCAAATGTGAGTTTAACATTTTTAATCTGCGCAAAGTTTCATCAGAATAACTCATCTCATGAGGCTGGTAAATATGAGATTGTGTGTGTGTTTGTACCTTGCAGTGTGTTTGCGAACAGCACCACACTGTGTGATCTTTTTTTCCCCCTTCTTCCATCTTGGGTGTGTGACAGCTGTCACTGGTGACTCAGAAAGGTGTCTGGGCAGAGTTAACGTATTTTCACCGCTGGGAAACACACACAAGCAAGCACACACATACAGAGACTCATATCTGCTCCAGTTGCTGTCACCTAGCACAAAATTCACCAGGCTCAGCATCTCTTTGCTCCGTTTGAATTAGATTTCTTCATGAATCACATATTACATTTTATACACACTGCATGGCGCTCATTTATTTATTTCTTATTTTGTATTAGAATGCATCAAATATATCAAAGTAACATTGTAGCTTGTCATCTCGTCAAAGTGCATAAGGTTAATTTTGGGTAAGTTTTGTTATCGTGTGTGTAACATTGTGTGAAGTGTATTGTTTCATATTTAATACAGTGATGTTTAATGCAGGCTGCATTTGTTTATATTAAATTGCTGATTATCATAGTTTCGTCTCTGTAACCTAACTCACAGTGATGCTAACTATGCACAGTGAAATTTGCATCGTTGAATTACTGACTTACAAAGTAGTTATTTGTAAAACCATAAAAATACATTCTTATTGATCTGAAATTCACTATCTACAATTATACTTACCTGTTACAAATTTGTGTTCTCCTTTTTCCTTTGTCTCCTGTTTTCTCCTTTCTTTTCTTTCCATGTTTCTGCTATTGTTCCAGTTCTTTGGTTGACATTACAGATGAGGTAGAAGACCTTAAAATCCAATTGCAAACCAAGGACATCATCATCTCTGATCTGGAGAGGGAGTTGGAAGAGAATTTAACACAAAAAAATAAGGTAATTCACTCAACTTGACCTCGTTTCACATTGTCCCGATTTACCAAAGTATAAACCACAGCTTCACAGCACAGGAATGTTTGTTTAGTTATAAAAATTTGTGGAAGCACAGTTGTAGTTTGGTTAAAATTATTTTATTTTTCCTGTTTTCAAATTTGTTATCTGACTTCAGATGACAGAACATTTTACCTTCACTATTATGAATGAAATATTTTATTTCAAAATGTTTTTACAGTTTTGAAATCAGTTCTTTAAAATTCAAACCTGGTTCCAGGATTTTTCAGCACAGGTCTAAGATTGACTGCAAAATTAAACAACTTTTTGAAGGCTTTTTTTTGCAGTCTGCTTGTTATTGTTTAGAAGTCTGTCTCAGAGGTGGAGAAGTCTTTTTTACGATATTGGTTTGGCAGCTGTGCTGGAAGCGCTCCATGTGCAGCCAGGTTTAACAGGAAGCTGAGGCGTGTGTGATGAATTACCAGCATATCTCAGAGCCCTAGGTAACAAACATGGCGTCGCCGGCCTGGATTAAAAGAGAGAGTTTTTTACGGCCTTCCCACACCTCCTTACAGGGTGTCACTAAATTATACCCACTGCTGTTTTACTGTCTTCTGTGGCTTACGGTTAAAGCACACATAAACACACACAGATATAGTACATTTGAGCTTGTGGTAAACCCACGCTTGTTGGTTGTTTATGTGTGTGTTGGCTGGTTACTGTTTGTTTACGCTGTTTCCGAGTTGACTCATTTGCACTGCCGCTAATTAGTGGTTTGTGTGATTACAGAGCCTTAGAGAAACAAGTAGAATAAGTGAAGCTTGTTCTGTTAATCATATTTTCAACAAATGTTGATGTATTTTTTCATTTCTGCCTGTGTATCTGTTTAAGTGGTACGTCTGCATTGCAGATGCACAGATGGATCTGCTGACACACTCTCGCACGCGCACGCACACGCACACACACACACACATGCACACACACACACGCAGCCTTGTGGGGATTGCCATAGAATTTTGTCTTTAAAACCTTAACATTCCTTAGCATTAAGCAAGTTTCATTAAGTGAACTGCTGAATAAATTGCCAGACTTTGACATGTATGAGACCAATTAAAATAACTGCATATCCTTTACAATTAAAATTATGCCAGTGTTAATTTTATTCCTTTTCATTTGTCAATGTGTTTTTTATTATGTCTAATATCATATGACTTTGCTTACATGAGTACTGTATTTTCATCTGCTGCAGTGCTTTATGCTTGTACTAGTCCAACATCCACATAATTACTTGAAATCATTACAACTTATGATATAAATCACTCATTTAGCTGAGGAACAGCAATATTTGTTTCTATAAACGAGGTAATAAAATATATTTATATGACAGTTTTGTTTTGTTTTTTTATTTTAATTTAATTTGGATTTTTCCATATGGAAATGTAACGCCTCAGTTACTATTAAATAACATGCTTCCTATTTATTTATTTATCTTTAACTCCTTTGTGTTGAAGACTGCAACACAACTGCTGGAAAGAAGTGAGAAGCTGGTGCACCTACAGAGTGAGCTGTCGTGTCTGCAGCAAATCCAAAAAGACAACATGAAGGAGATTGCTGGGAAAGACATCTGCATCACTAAACTGCAAGCCAACATTCAGCTGCTGCAACAAGAGGGAGCTGATACAGATGCTCAGGTGGGCAGACCCCACACATACACTTGCACACATACACTTCCACTTGCACTTTAGTAGATAGTGTACATGCAAATACATGATCCATGATTTGTTTAGCAGAGTGTATGGATGCGGCCACCTGCACATTTCACAATGTTTTTCTGTTTGACTTCAGGTTTCCAAGCTGAATGTGCAAGTGAGGGAGCTGCAGGAGGAGGTTAAGAGAAAAGAGGAGGAATGGAGGCGAAGAGAGGAGGAACACAGACTGACATATGAAAAGAAGCTTGAGGAAGTGGAAGAGAGGCAAAGACAGGAGCAACAGAAGAGAGAGGAGGAGAGGATGAGGTGTGACGAAGAGTGGAAAAGAGAGTTGGAAGAGGAGAAGAGGTCCCACAGACAAACTGTTAAAAAAGCAGCCGCTTTGAGTTTGGAGGTGGGTGTATTAGCATAGCAAGTTGATCTCTTGTATCTAACCATACTCGAATGACAATGATGATGATGATGTGTGGGGAAGTGTTTTTTTTTGTTGTTGTTTTTTAAGAATCCTACTGTTTTTATGATTAACAGTATTCACTTGAGTGGACTTACTTTCAGCAAGACAGAACAAATTCCTCCCACACGTGTACACGCACTGACAGACTTGTTAAAAAAAAACCCAAAAACAACAAAAACACTTCACCTTAATTCAGACCTCAGACACTTTCTCCTCTTCTCCACCCAACTCCCCCTCTTCCCTTCTTTCCATCCTGCCATCTCGCCACAACCGCTCCAAATTAATCTGCAAAATATTGATTTGAGGAGCAAGGGGGCGGGGGGTGGGGGCACACGATTGCGGCCGCATATTAATACGAACGGGCCGCTCTTCGTCTCTCCTCTATACTTTAAGATCCTCATATCTTCATAATTGATTAATGTTCCTTTGTGAAGTGGGGATGAATAATACATTAGTGGGCCTGCTGCACCCTCAGGCTGATGAGAAAATGTTTAATTTCAGTAAATGTAGCGCTCCCTCTCTCTTTCTCTCTCTTTCATTTTCCTTCTCTGGTTATTTGTGAGTGTTGGAGTGTGTTTGTGAGTTTTCACTTGTGAGCTAAAGACTAGAGGAGTGTTGTTGATTTGCTTTTTTCGTGTTTACTGTCGGCTCCAGAGCACATGTTAAGCATCACAAACAAAAGGCAGCATCTGCATTTACAAACACGAATGGATAAATTGGTGAAATAAGCTCAGTATTGTTCCATTAAATAATATAACTGCAGGAGCTGTGTCACATAAACTATTTTCCTTTTAAAAAGATGTCACATCACCCCTTTGGACATTTTTGCACACGTTGCATTAGAATGTGCTGCCAAGATCAGCTGCTGTAATATCTGTCAGCAATCAGTGAAAACATGCAAATGTGCCATAAACCCACCTGATGGGGACAAGTGGCCTCTTCACCAGCTTGGAAAGGTGCCGGGAGGGTGACATATGTCATCCACTCTGACTGGCACAGCATGGCTCAACTCAGCTCATCTGGTTAACAATGCTAATTATACTGAACACGAGCCTAATGATGATGATGGAGGATTTAAGTGTTATAGTCTGGCAAGCTTAGTGTGCATATGTGTGTTTGTGTGTGCTGGAGGGGGGGGTGAGAGTATGGTGTATCTGGCACCTGATGGTGAGCATCTGTGTGTGCAGAGTAGATAAATGATGCTCTGAACACACACATGCAGACACCCACAGGTCTCACTTCATGCCTACTTAGCTTTGCCTCATTTTCATTTGAACTTGTGCCAATGACGAAGGGGATCTAAACACATGCACAGCTTCATATATACACGCAGAGCACTAATTGAATAAATAATACTTATCCTTTAACAAGGATCCTAATTAGTTATGCTAATCAGCCTAGATAACCCAATTAACCTCATAGAGTGAAGCAGGGAGGGCGCTTCTGTGTGTTTATATGTGGGTGTGGATTTCTGTGCCTGAGAGCATATCAGAGACACTTAAGAAAACACATTTGCCTAATTAGTTTTCAGTGACATAGACAAGCATTTATGTTTTTTCATGTCCTTATTGTTGTTATTGAATAAGAGGTAATAGGCTTTCCACATGGAGGGGAAATAAGTGGTATTGAATTCATGTAAACATTGTTAGTGTTTTTGTGCGTGCATATTTGACGATATACGTTTGCATTTCTATTCGCCTGCTGCCTGTCTGTCTCTTACTTAGAATGACATGTACATGTATATTTTTACAACTATTATGGTAGTTTAAACAGAGGTTGTATTTGTTCAGAGAATGTCTGCCTGTTCCATTAGTTTATGTCCTTGGAAATAGAATTTGGCCTCAAGTTCTCTCCGTTTATTTAAAACCTTCAGTCAGCGTTCCCCTCCTAATAGTGAGCCTTGTTTCCTCTCGTTTAGCTTCACCACTCATTATCCAGGCCTCGTAGAAGAGACAGTGTTTAGAGAAGAGAGAGAGGGAGAGAGACAGGGGGACAGAGAGAGGGAGAGGGAGAGGGGGGGAGAGAAAAGGAGTAAAAATGAGAGCAAACAAGAAAGAATAAGACAGAGGGAATGAATGAATGAGTGAAAGAGAGAGAATGTAGATCATCTTTAAACCTGACCACAGCTTCTTGTGCTGCTAATGAATGGTGAGGACAGAAAAAGGAGGGAGACACCCAGACAAGACAGTCTTTGTTGTGCTTATATGAGAGAGAGAGAGAGAGAGAGAGAGAGAGAGAGAGAGAGAGAGAGAGAGAGGCTCAACACAACAGATTTATGTCTTACAGGAAGTCTCCCAGTTTTGTGGTGTTGCAAACCACCCACCCCGAGTCAGCTGCATGCTCTGGCTTTTAATTAATAGCCAGTTTCTGTGTGCACACTTCAATGTATGTTTGTATGTATTTCATGTGTGTGATGCGTTGCCTGTATTTGTAACAGTTCGGAATGCAATTTGTCATGTGAAGTTTGTAGTTGAGAATTAGTTTTGACAGTGTTCTGCTCATCTGCGTTTCTGAGTTTGTCTGTTTTGCTGACAGTAGCAGGGTTTCACTCAGAAGTATCAGGGTAGTTTTTCATGAGAATTACATGACATTCATAATTTAAGTCTTACCTAGGATATCTATAATTTTATCTATGTACTCACAGTATGTCTGCCTTTTTTCCATCAGACTTGCACAGACCTCCTTGTCCTTAGTAAAAACAACTTAAGGGCTACCCTTAAAACAGAATGAAAGTATTTAACAAAAAAAGCTCCACCTAACATTAGCATTAGGTCATGGCACCTTTGCTAATGTGCTAATGGAATTCAGTGTGGGGAGCTAAACTGCAGGGCTTAACATTCAAAGCCTGCACTTTTGTAATGGGAAGCCCAAACACTGGATGCTAATCTGTGCAGCATAGGTTCTTGAACAGGGGTGAGCTGCTAATATTAGCTCATGCTCACATCAGCTGAGTCATCTCCTCTGTGTCCTTGGCTTATTAACTAATTTAAGACTGATTGGATCAGTCTTGAACGAACGTGCATTGGCACGCTTATACATAAACACACCAAATTTAAATATCAAAATGGAATTGCTTGACCAGTGAAAACTAGATTAATTCAAAATGGTTGCATCAAGGTGTAAGTAAAACAGATGACTCTGCATATTTTTAATGCACCTTGCAGCATTTAAAGCCATTTATGACATTAACTAAAGCTCATGTTATGCAAACACATTTTGCAAGTCAAGGCCACTTATGTTAAGGATACCTGATGCTCTTTTTCTCCTTTGCCTTG
>JAPTMW010000014.1:26099000-26110996 GCA_029822955.1 Ostorhinchus angustatus | reverse complement strand
AAGTTTGAGTGAGCACCCTCACTCTGTTCTTTTTTCCAACAATGCCCTGCTTCACACCCACATAGTTGCAGACACCCACTCGAGGGAAGTGCCCAACAACTGTCTTCTGCTGTTTGCTACTGAGCCGCTCCATTAGAGCAGTGGGAGGCATAGCACCTTGCTCAAAGGCTCCTCGAAAGTTAGAGCGGAGGAAAAAGGAATCGTTACTCCTTTATGTCTATTGTGCCCAGATTTTCCCAACTGGTCCTGAGACTAAACTCGGAAACTGAATCATGCTTGTTTTTCTCACTTTCAGGAAACTGCAGCCCTCTCTTGCTGTTTCTTCTGCGAGGAGAGGAATGAGCATGTGTTTTATCTACATCTTTTTTCATATTCTCTTTCTTTTTCTCTCGTCATGCACAGATGGAAGCACTAGAGGGTAAAGTTAGACGCTTGAACCAAAAGGTCAGAGGACACCAGGAAGAGTCCCATCAGTTAAGTGAAAAGGTCAAAGATATTGAGCGCCTTAAAGACCAGAAGGAGAAAGAACAACAGGAGATACATGGTCAGCTCTGTATCAGTCAGCAGCAGGTGAAGAAAGCCTCCTCTCCTTTCCTCTTCTCTCTCACCACCTTTCCTACAGGTGGAAGCTCTGGTGAAATCTATAGATCAGTTGAACTCTGACCTGGAAGCTGTGAAACAGGACCTCTATATTGATGTGGATCGCTGGAGCCAGAGGAGCATCCTGCTTCAAAGTCAATTGAAGCAGAACAACTCTGAGCTCAGCCAAACACAAAGCAGGCTGAATGATTGAAAGTCAGAGGTCATTGAGCTCAAGGACTGAGGTGAAGTTTGGTGTTTGCCTCTAAGTCGGTTGAGCCATGGTTCTACAACAAAATCTAATCGACAGCCCCATATCAGAAAAACTTGGGATGGGATAGAAAATGCAAATTAAAAAAAAACAAATTAGAGTATACTTGGACTTGTATATTGCTGTAGACTGTATGTATACAACATATTTTATGTTTTGTCTGGTCAACTTTCGTTTCAGTCAATGTTCAGGCTCATACATGGAAAAAAAGCTGGCACAAGGACAATTTAGCGCGACTAAAGAAAAATGATGTGATTTGATATGAAAGAATGAAAAGAAATGAAAATAACAAAATAACAATGTGATTTGAAACAGGGGATGAGAACAGGAGCTTATGATCATGATTTGGTGCATAAGGGGTATCCAGGAAAGATTTAGCCTTTTAAGGGGCAAATAGCCTGAGGATCACCAGGTTATGTTTGTTTAATGACAAACGTGCTTGAAAATTATTGAAATGTTTAAAAACAATTTTCTTCCGAGAAAGATAAGAAGGAATTTGGATATTTCAGCCTCTATGGCGCATAGCAGAATAAAGGATTGAAGGAGTATGAATGTATTTCAGTGTGTAAAATGCAAGGATGCAAGCCTAAGCTGAACACCCATCATCCTTGCTCCTTCAGATGACACTGCATTAAGACCGTCATTCATCTATAGCTGATAGATCCACATGGGCTAAGGATTACAGTGGCAAACCTTTGACAGGCACTATAACACAGAGTCACAGCCACAAATACCAGTTCAAGCTTTACTGCTTTACCAAAAGAAAGCCTTTTGTGCTGTATCCAGAAGCGTTGTCAACTCCTCTGGGCTTGGAGACATCTGGGAAGGACCATCACTGTGGAAACGTGGATCTTGCTTGGACCAAACAGTTTTCCAGGTCTTTTTTTTTTTCAGGAAGAAATAGGCTTCAAACCACAGGCAAAAAGGACCATCCAGAGTATTATCAGCTACAAGTACTGAAGCCAGGATCTGTTATGGTTTGGGACCATTGGCGCTTCTGTGATGCATCATTAATGCTGAAAAGTACATTGAGATTTTGGAGCAACACATGCTGCCTTCAAAACAACAGCTTTTCCATGGATGTCCGCATAATCCTTTCAGTCTTGTGAAAAGAAATTGAAGAAGTGTAAATGCTTCACTGTCCCAACTTTTTAGGATTTTTTTTTTTTTGCAAGAATCAAGTAATAATGAAAAAACAAGATGAAACATCAAATAATTTTGTTATTAGAGGTCTAAGACAGTGTACTACTGACTGTTTTCTGTTTTAATTCTACTTCAACATACCATCCCTACTTTTTCTGAATTATAGTTATACTGTGTTCCAAAAACATCATTCCAAAAACACTGTAAGAAAAACACCAGATGCATTTATGTGTCTAGATAAATGATTTGAGTCACACAGTTTTCTATCAGGAATGACATTTTTAAAGACTTTATTTTTCAGTCAACTTACATGCATCCTCATCTACTTCATCTGAATTACCAAAGAAGATAGAATGACCCCTTTGTTTGTTGGTCTCTCACATCCAATTGAGGCCAAGCATGAAAACAAGGAGTGAAAGATAGACCAAATAATTTCAAAAAAGGAAAGTAGAATAGAGTTATTATCAACCAACAGTGATTTGGGCAGTCATGTGACAGCTGTAATTACTCAAACAACAGGCAAAAGGAGGTTCGTCAGGTCATGAGGGTCAAAGCGATGTGTTTTCCATCATATTTAATGAGGCTTATTTGTTTCTCCAAAGCACAAGCTCCTGATTATGGTCACAAGAAAGCCATGGTGTTCCCATTAAGCCTTGTTATGAGGCCTTTTATCCAGCAACAGAAAGACATGCTAAGTGTTTGGAAAGTATGAGAGTGGATACATTCAAGGCAGAAATGTAGAGACAAAAACGGGTAAGTAACATATACATTAGAGCCATTAGAGGTAAAATTGACTCGTGACACCCTACTTGATATTGTGCGTGTTTCCACAGTGTTACATTAAACTTGGGTTAAATATGCATCATATCATTCAATTAAAATCAAAGTACATGAGTTACATCAATGATTTTTAACACTTAACATACATGGACTTGTACAGGTTGATCTCTTCACCTCTTTTTTGTCTCTTTCTTTCTTTGCATGAACACATTTTCTACTCAGTCATGCTACCATCCACCCAGTGTTAGTCTTCGATGGGCCTCAGCTAATCCGTGGTTAAACCAACTGCAGCAAACCACTGAAATCTAACTAGTTGGCTGTCATTAGTTTTAAACCCACATGTTCTGATCCAGATTACAGCTGGATTAACGTGGATGAACTCAAGATGAGTGTTAGAGTGGGTTTAACTTTCTCAACCTCTCCCCTTGGAAGGTGTGTTACGGTAGGATTCCTCCTGTAACACCAGGATTAAGCCCGGTTTCACTTCTTGGGTTCTCCATTTCATTATGGCAGAGGTTACTGTAGAGCAACACAATATACTGTATTACACAATGGTACACACGCTTTTGTTGTTAATTCTTTGTATCCTTTTAGCAAACATCTCTATGCTCACCTATATGTTTTACTATTTACTCATGTTGTGCTTGATATGTAATCTCTTGTTTTTTATATGATGATTATGGCTTTTCTTTATGAAATGTATACACATGTATTTTTATGTTCTTTATTTTGCAGACATATAAGCTGGAAGGAAACTGTTTTGTGTCACTCCACTTTCTAGGCTACACTTTTATAGCCTTTAAAGCCAAGAGTATTTAATCAGAGAACATGAATTGAAGGATACATGCCAGAATTATAAATTTTTTTTTTTTTTTTTTTTTTTACTTATCCATGTGTAAAGTATTTTACTGTTTGCATTCAGGTTGAAACATCTCAGCTGAGGATAAAGAAGCAGACAAGTGAGATTGAATTCCTCCATCAACAGCTGAAAGAATCCAAGGAACAGCTAAAAGATGCCAGTTTGCAAGCCCAGGAGCAGAATGAAACTATAGCAATTGTTAAACATAAGTACACAGCAGCAATGGAGAAGGTGCACAGGGTGCAAGGACAAGTGGAACTTTTGGAAGAGGAATTACGGTATTCAAAGCAACAGGTAGATGATAATCATAATATTAGTTTACACTTGAGCAGTATAATATCAGTGAGTCTAAAGAGACGTCTTTGGTCCTGTGAATGAAACTCCTGCCTTTATTTTGGCCTTGTCGTATATTATGTTTTTTCAGTTACAGGAGTCCCAGGGAGCAAATCATTCAGTGAAGGAAGAACTAGCAGAATTAGAGCAACGCTACAAGGAAAAGGTTGGCCAATGGGAGAGTTCACACGAGGCTCTGGACCAGTTAACAGATGAGCTCCAGGCCACTCAGAATCTACTCCAAAATAGTCAACAAAAACTTGAGTATCGCAGAGCACTGATGGGATCCCTGCAGGAACAGGTGGACACATTCAAACAACAGGTGAGGACACGTATCTACAAATGATTATATGGAAAAAATAGACATATGCAGTTTGTCAGTCATGATACGAGTCTCAGGAGACTTTTTGTCAGAACTATGAAATGCTTTTGTTACATGTAAAATTACCCATAAAGGGTATGTTTGATTATATAGGTGAGTTTCTGCTACTGTTTTAATGTAGTGATCAATAAACTACCTGGGAGATGAAGTTGTAAACAAATGGAAGTGATGCGATTAGTTGAACAGCCATTAGACTCCTCTTACTGCTAATGATACAGCTTTCATGGGACCCAACCTGAGGTCAAACAGAACATGTGGATAGTGTGCACTGGTTTGGTTTCAACTCAAATGGCTCATGCGTGCACCCAGGTCCTTGGAAGTTCCATGTGTGTGTGTGTGTGTGTGTCTTTGGGTGAGTGCATACAAGGGTATAGTCCTTTGTACGTATCTGTCATTGTATTCATGTGCACGTGTGTACAAGTGTGCGTTTGTGCATGTGTGCATTGGCGTGTGTCACTTAATCTTTTCTCCTTTTTCTTTCTGTTTTATATTTACTACGTCAGGCAACAAATGAATCATCTTTATTACGGAGAAATTTAATTTGGATGAACTTAACTGCTGCCGCCAAGGTCAGACGGGCAGAATGTCATTTTAATCCAATCAGTTTTAATCTGTTGGTTATAAAAGAGTTAGGCTGTTGAAGAATGGCTGTATCTCAGGCCCTTTATTACACTGGCTAATGACTTTGATTGTGAGGCGCCTATCAAGAGGTTAGGAGTTCTTATGGAGCTTTATGTCTCGCTAATTCTCTACCCCATGCCACTGTTGGGCTCAGCTAACCCTAAAGTCACTAATTCCTAAATTTTCTGTTTACAAGAAAATATACATTAGGAAAAGCTAAGTAAAATATAATTTTTAAAAAAAAGTAGTAGCAAAAAGTTCATTTTAAAGTAACTTGATGAAAGGAATTAGAAATGTACACACAAGTGTAGTATCTTAATACTATCTGGCACATTTGCATTCCAACCAGGGACTATTTTACTGTAATGTAAAGATTAATACTAGGAGACAAGTAAAATTTCTTCCTTTTCTTACACAAATGTCTTCTTTTGAATTAGTATTTCCTTCATGAAGGACACCATTTAATAGACTTCAAATTAGAGTGCTGATATATTATGCAACTCTTTCTTTTCTCTTTCCATAGTAAACATGAGCAGAAAGTGCAATGAGCTATGTTTTTTTTTTGTTTTGGGAAGATATTACTTTGCAATTAAAACTAATACAATGCAGGTTTTTTAATGGTTATTGGAAGACTGTGTTTGGCATAAAGGCCATCTCTGTTTTTCTTGTGTGTTGCTACAAATCAATACACAAAAGAGTAAAATATAAAACCTAATGATAGGTTTCCACAGAGCATGTCAATGTCATTGGCATTTATTAGCAAACCAAAATGCATACAATTTGTTAAAAAAGTAATTTAATATGAATATACCATTTTGTGACTTTGGTGTTTTAAAGACATTTTCATTGTTACGTTGAGGTAAATCAGAGTCCAGTTAAAAACAAGGCATATTTAAACCCATTGTAAACCATAATGTTTGTTCATTTTTCACCCTGCTCTTTTCTCCACATCTTCTTTTCTCTCTACTTGTTTCACTCGCTCTCTCAATTTATAGAAACTGATGTTTGAGTGTGACCTAAGGCTTTATCAACAAAGTCATTCTCATTCTGACGAGGAGCACCACAGCCTGTTAAAACAAAGACAGCAGCTTCAGAAGGTAAGGTCATTAATTTTATAGTCGCCACACCTTAAGATTGCCCATTACAGATTACACTTTATTATCATCACACTAAAACATACAGTTACCTTAAGAGATAAATTTGTTTACATTCTAGTTGTATTAGAAATAATATAGATACTTCTGATTGTAGTGTTAAACATAGTGCTCACATTTATGGGTATGACTGTGTGTATTTCCATGTATGTGTGTGTTTCAGCGCTGTACAGAGCAGGTTGAGCGCCTTGCAGAGTGTGAAAAGGCTATTCTTCAGATGAAGTCAGAGCTGGAGAGACAGTAATAACGGAGTCTATAAAACTCTCATTCTCCTCTGCTGATCCTGGATTGTGTCCTTGTCTCTTCTCTCATGCCCTTCCCGTGTGCCTCCACCCCCTTCTTTCTCTATCTTCCTCTCAACAGTCTACTTATCAAATGGCACACAGCAGCATACTATATGTGACATGAAAAATGTAAACTAATCGATTCACACCATCTGTTATCTAGCTTATTGTTTTTCTTTTTTCAGTTTTTTTTTTTTTTTCTTTAGCTGTGTCCGTTGGTATCATGCATTTCTAATATGCTTAGGTAGGCTTGTCACTCTTTGTTCCACTTCTAAACAGAGCCCAGGAAAAGGCAAGTCTAGAGAAAAGCCTTGTTGCATCCCACCATGCACGCCTGAACAACTGCACCCACCTGGAACAGGAAGTGACACGACTGAAAAAGGAAGTTACACGCTTAGAGCTAGAGCTGGCTGACACCCAAAAGGTATTAACTTAATGTGTATCTGCTGACCTGTCCTCTACTTTAGTAACAGCGACATTATTTCGACACTTCTCTCTCCTTTCTTTGAATCCAGACTGAGCTGCATTCTTTCTGCATGTTTCTCAGGCCAAGAACACAGAGAGAGCTGGGGGGAGTTATTTCATTCTCACAAAACGGAGTATCCAAACTACCTCCGTTGACTACACACCCACCACTCATGTGATTGTCCCATGATTGCCTGGCAGAAACAAATTGCTTCACCATTAATTAAAGCACCAAACGGTGCCAAGGCTGGTGAAATTGACTCCAATTAAGAGCTCAATGGGACACTAAATATTCAAATTACTCAAAGTGGTGACTGTAGCCTGGCAAAGTGCCAACATTGCTGGCAGTCATAGACACATCATTCCTGAGTGTGTGTATGTGCGTAGCTTTGTATGCGTAGGTGCAAGTACGAACATTTGATTCTGCACATTAATTTATGCGTCCTCTGGCACATACAAGTGATACACATGTCATGCTTACCAAGATCATACACATGCACACACACAATTTATTCATCTAAACACACACACACACACAAAATATTCTCCTGTTGCTGTGAGGCCTGGTCCATTCATTCATCCCTGTGGAATATCAGTAATGAGTCTGTGTCATGTAAGGACATATGTAGGGAAGGCTACATCTACCCTTTGTCCCATGCATTATGCATATGCACACATTATTAATCTTAGTCATTATGCATATACACACAATTATTCAGGTGTTTAATGATGTGCTTGAATGCCACATACTGAGCTAAAAGCTTTTGATGAAGAAAAGGTATAAATAGGATAAATAAAATGCACAATATTTTTCTTGTGCCATTTGTATTTTTATGTAAACAATGCTTGCAGTTTGCATTAATATGGATACTTGGCTAACTCATCCGAATAGATTCAAAGCCACTTATTGCACGGTATATAATGCAGTGAGAACTCAAAACCATCCCTGACTACATTAAGGCACTTTTTAAATTAAGTCTGTCGTATGCAAAAACGTTTTGATATGGCTATGTCAGATAACTGGAACAGTTTAAGTTTTGGTCATGATTTACTACAGATAAAATCAAGAAAGAGCATGGAAGTGAAATGGAATAATAACTGGTCACTCAAGACACATTTGAGCCTCATTTGGATGCTAGGAGTGAAGTGCCATCTCAACTGAATCTTTACACAATCTAGACTGACACACAGTCATTCTCATTTACAGTTCTTCTTGGCCCTGTGCTGCAGGTACATGTGACACTTCTCAGGCAGCTGGAGGAGCAGCTGAAGGAAGCCAGGCAAGAGGCTGAGAGAAGAAACAGGGAGGTGGACACTCAGAAAGGAGAGGTGCAGAGACTTCGGGAAGAGTTACGGAAGGAAAAGGAGAAGAAGAGTAATGCCCTCCAAGAGCAACACAGTCTGAACACTTACATTAAGCAGTTGAGTCAAGAGCTGGAGGAACTGCACAGCAAGCACCAACTGACAGGTAGCAATCAGTCAGTAGATCATCACTTACTCATATTATCCAACCATCTGTGGCTGCTGCTGAACTTGAGCAATCCTGTCCATCAGAGGCTTTTTGCTGCAGAACCAGTAACACTGCTGTTAGCTCTATCAGTTAGCTCAAATTAGCCAGCAATGGTACAGCAATGGTGGTGATTCACTTGCTGTCTGGACGCAATGTGAACTAACACACACACACTGTAGATAGAGGTTTGATTTAATGGCGCACTGCTTTAGCTGTATGGTAATGATGTGGTTTATGTGTATGTGCATGCATGTACGTGCATGCACAATGGTGGCCTTTGTAGTAGTGTGTCAGCGCAGGAATGGTGATGGCTGGGTCTCTCTGGGCACAGAAATGTCTCATTAAGAATTAACGTACACATCTACGGTCACGCCAGGCAAACACCTCGCATACACACGCACACAGCCATTTCTCCCAACTCCCACTGCTTTAATTAGCACATACACACTTGCTCTCCGAGGTACAAATACACACACACACAATCACCTATTGTCCGCAGAGAGATGAATCTGAGGTCTCTCTCTGTGGCAGACAGTGGCTGGCTTCTTCGGTGAACACTGCTCATTAACAAGATAGAGACAGAAGGACAACGCTGTGTAGCTTGGCCTTTGTCTGTGATCAAAACGCATTCCCTCAACTCTATGCTCAACACAAAACCACATATTATTCAGCTTTTACCTTCAGCAAATACAATCCAGCAACGTAGAGCCTATTGTAATGACTTAAGAAGAATAAAGATGCATTATTATAACAAAAGGAACATTGTTTACCTGGATATAGCAGTGGCTTGAATAGACTGGGTGAGGAGTCAGCTTGAGAAATTACTGTCATGAACAAAAGGCCTTTTTATTAACATGTAGCCCATTCTGAGCTTCTTTCTGTATTACAAAAACATTGCCTTGAGTGTTGATGATTCTTTTTGTTGTTTGATAACAGTAGATTTGGTCCAGCGTGAAGGAGAATGTGACAATGAACTGGTTAGACTGTAGATATAAGCAGAAAAAAATATGGACACACATGTAGAGAAGCAACATAATGAGGAAAACTTACTGCTTTATTATATTACATGAGGCACTCTGCTAAACTCTCTTAAATATTTTATTGTAGATATCCACTCATTTTGCTATGTCTGCTTTGGACATTTGTGTAAAATTCTAGAAATATTTATATGGTAAATAAAGATGCATTTAAATTTCAGGATTGCAACCAGCAATATAATATTTGAAAAGCAATAACAGTGCCAGGTCCATATTATTTTTTATTGATGTTTAGTAGATAGAATTCTATTTTTTGTCACCTCTATCAAGACATTTAATTTGTAAAGCTGTTACTTATAAATGCCCGGAATATGTTATTTAAACGACACATAACTGTACTGAGATAGATATAATATTAAACGGTCTCTCTGGCCAGCTTGAGGGAATGTCAAAGGAGGAAAGGAGTAGACAAGAGGAGGATGAGTTGGGAACGAGGGAAGTGTCATAAGGATGAGACTGAAGCGTCTGAAGGCAGCTGGATTCAATCAGACGGTGTCAGGAGAGGATGAAGAGACCAGAAAGAAGAGAGTGATTAAAAAGGAGAGAAAATAAGTCCTTAAACTTTGCCTATGACTGCATTTGTCAAATTTACTGTCACTATTTGACAGCATCCTTTTTCCATATGATTCTTAGTTTAGCATAAAAAAAAAACAAAAAAAAAAACAGGAATCCTTGTATTTTTGTGTTTTTAAACATTCAATTTAAAACAGTATGTTAGGGCTATGTGTTAACACTTAAACACATAAATTAAAAGGGTTAAAATTAGAGTCGCACACTAATACTAATAACAACTGAGGCTTAGGTCATTTTTTTTTACCTTTTTATATTTACTTACAAAAGATAAATAGATAAATAAAATATATTCATCCAATACAGTAGAACAATTTTTAAAATTATTTGAAGTGACACTGTTTTTATGATCTTTTTAATGTAGCGTATGTGTTTGTTGTTTTTGTATGAATGTCTTGCTAATTTTTTTCAGATTCTTTTCACCGTAAAATTCAAGGAAGACCTAAAATCTCAGGTATTCAAATGACATTCTTGACAGTGTCACGTTACATCTAAAATAAGATGTGTTGTAAGGTTGGCTATGATGTAAAATAAATCTGATAACTGTGAGACAACAAATGAAATAACAGCATAAACAAAAACCTAATATCCATATTTCCACACACAAAAACAGAAATATGATATTACCACCCCCTCTGTGCTACTGATGTGCATCTGCCTAAAGATGATGAAATCATTATTGTGTACATGTGGGTGTGTGCACGAGTGTGTGCGATTATACCAATGTGTGTATGTGCTGCTATCCAATCTGGATCCCTGGACGCACACGTGCACAGGCCTCTCTCCTCCAATTCACCTCTATTACTAGCTATAATCCCATTTCACACTCTATCGATCCCCAAAACTGTTGTTCACCGGAACCAGCAGCAAACACTGGCATTTCTCCCCATCATTTCACAACCATTGTTCTTTATTACACAAAGAAGCCCCCCTTTGTCTCAGAGCAAACTCAGCCTCACTGAAATATGAATTATAAATGTATGGCTAATAAAAGAGAAGGAGGGAAAGAGAGAGAGAAGGGAAGAGAGATAGAGATAGAGAGAAGTGGTTGGTAGAAACATCAGAGAAAATGACTCCTTTACAAGAGTCTATTGATCAGTTTCTATCAAAGGGGGATGTCAGACATGAGATTACCTGGCAGTTTGAGCATTAGGTGCCGTGTGTTATAGCCCCGGGCCCTTGTACCGCTGCCAGAGGATTGTAAATAAAGCGGAGAGGAGAGAGCAAGAGGGGAGTGTGTTGGGGTGTATGTGTGTGAGTTTTAGATTCTACGTGTGTGTTAGTCTTTGTCTTTGTGAGCGCTCTATGTTGTGTGCATGCATTTTTTTCTTTCTTTTCGGTGTATTTGTGTGCATGATGGTGTGCGGGTGTGTGCCTACACCTTTTGGCTTATACCCAAAAGCAGTGTTGCAAGTCCATGAAACTTCAGAAAGACAGAGAAAGAGTCTTGGGAGGCTTTGGGACCTCTCTCGGGAGCACCTTAGCCCACTACGAATCCCCCAACAAAGCCAAAGGAAGCCCCTATGAAGCCTTATGAAGCTTTTATGGGGGCCAGGCAGGGCCCAGCCTAGCCCCATCTACTGATTCAGGGTTAGCTGGGTTTTCATCCTTCTCATGTTAAAGGTTAGCTGAGAGAGTAGGGTAATCTGACTGCAGATCAGTGATTATAGGCTGACGCTGTATGATGGGCTTTGAAGCTTGTATGAAGGCGCTGAGAGAGGCAGATGGAGGGAGAGTTAGATTATGGACTAATGTCGTACCTTAAGTTGTGAATCCAGTATAAAAGGGTCAAGAAAGTGAGAGAGTGGCGGCCCAAGATCTAAGATTGTGGACTTGTGTCAAAACATGAATCCACTGAAAACAGGTTGGAAATGACTCAGGCTCAGTGTGTGGACTCTGGTTTACCTTTAACTAAGTGCTAGAAATCCAGAATCCTTGACATATCCTCATGTCATGTGGAACATTTTGCTAGTATTTTGTCATCCATCCCTACTGGGCCATACCTTTA
>JAPTMW010000014.1:26047056-26059360 GCA_029822955.1 Ostorhinchus angustatus | reverse complement strand
GAAACATGCTGTAAAAATAGAAAAGTGTTGCAAATACGGAAACATGCTGCAAAAATAGAAAAGTGTTGCAAATACAGAAACATGCTGTAAAAATAGAAAAGTGCTGCAAATACGGAAACATGCTGTAAAAACAGAAAAGTGTTGCAAATACGGAAACATGCTGCAAAAATAGAAAAGTGTTGCAAATACGGAAACATGCTGCAAAAATAGAAAAGTGTTGCAAATACGGAAATGCACTGCAAAAACAGAGAAGTGCTGCAAATATGGAAACGTGCTGCAAAAACGGCCTGGAACACTTCCGTTGTGTGAGTGGATATGCAGCGTTTTAGTTTCTGCAGCACTCTTTTCTTACAGCACGTTTCTGTATTTGCAGCGTCTTTCTGTTTTGACAACACGTTTCCATATTTGCAGCACTTTTATGTATTTGCAGCGTTTTCCTCTAGCATTTGTTTTCTTATTCATATGCACTTCCGTCGTTTGAGTGGATATGCAGCGTTTTCCTCTTGCATTTGTTTTCTTATTTGCAGCGCGTTCTTTCAATATGCAAGTCATTTCTGTATACGAGGCGTGTTTGCACTGTTGGCCACCGTACTTCTTCCATATTTATGCGTCACTGAAGAAACAGCTTGATAGACTGATGATCAAAAACTGCAACGCACACAACGTTTATCAGTTTTGTAGAGCTCCTCTTTCCATCTACTGCTAATACCATGTCAGTGCTGTGAGATATTTTAAAATAATCCCTCATTAACAGTCCAGAGAAAGTGTAAAAAGGACCTCTATGGCGGTTGCATCTGTACTTGATTAGTGTTTGAATTTCAGCACAGCGGTGGTTACACAAGGCATTTACTCCACATCGCACCTCATTTAGTTTGAACAGCTATGTCCAGCATGCGGTTAAAAAATAGTTTTCCAGTTTTACACTACCTTACAAGGCTGTCTTTGCATGCTGTACTTTTAATCACATCAAAAGCTTAATAGTGAGCTAAGTTCACCTTCTGACCCTGACTTTCATTTACAAGTTCTGTCATATTTCTATCTTTTCTTCTTCACCAAAGGAAAAACTGAAATGTACCATGACAGCGTAGCCAAACTAAAATCATGGGGGATTGGGGGTGTTTATCAGTTGATGGCCTCATATTCTGTCCTTGATTAGAAATTATACACTTATTAATATCTGCGCTTGCTTGACAAGCCAACTGTGTCTGAACAAAGTAAATCGTATTGGAGTTAGAGAGAAAGCATTAGTGTATGAAAAGGATGGAGGAAAACATTGATGGGAGAAAAGTAAGACAGGAGGATAGGGAGATTTTAGATGAAAAATTATGAAGAGTGGTAGCCAGGGAAAGAGCAGGAGACAGGGGAAATAAGAGGGGGAGAGTGAGGGAAAGGACAAACAGAGAATGAAGGATGAATTCCCAGGAGGCAGTGTTAAGTTGTATTGGTGTGTGAGCTTGTCACTAATAGTGTCCCTGCCATGGTTATGAGAGCTGGAAATACTTTGGTGCTAATAGACAGATTATGGAAAGAAACGAAGCATGTCCTGAAATCCTCTTAGCAAGACTTCAGCTTTTTATTTATTTATTTCCTGCCATATTCCTTTCTTTCTTTCTCTCTTCCCCTCTCTACCTCGGTGGCCTTGGCATTGTCTCGTTGAGCGTGTTTCATGTTTTGTCTGACACTTGGTAATGTTCTCTCTCTCTCCCTCCTTCTTTCTCACTCTCTCTCTCTCACTCACTCTCTATCTTTTTCTGTCTCACACGTTTTCAAAAGGCACTTTATTTATTGTCCCGGGGGAGCTCTACATTATGCATTAACCTGTTCAATTATGCATTCATTTATGCAGCCGTTGCCTTATGTAAATGCACTTTATGATTAAACAAATTGTTTCGCTGTTTGGCCGTGTGTTCCCCACATTGAGTGTTTGCCAGTGACATCATGCAGCAGTAGCAAGAGACTCCATGCCTGTAGTTTGTATATGTGTGTGTTTGTGTGTGTGTGCGAGGCCTATTTGTGCTGTATTTAACTGGTGAAAGGGCCTTGGAGATTGCGAGAACACTCTGTGGACTTCGCAAAGTGATACTAAACAAGCAAAAGCAAAGGTTTCTTCAGCCGCTATCTATGGTGGCCTCTAATCCAAAAGGCCACTGATGAAATAAAGTATCTTCTGTTGGGCCTTTTGGAAGCACTCTAGTCATCTAGGTATTGTTTATCTTTATTTTTTTTGCATCTTTTTTCCCACTTTATCTTAAAACCAAAGTGATGATGCTCATGGAGAGGTCATCCACATTGTTGCATGTAAAACAAATATTTCATCCTTTGAAATATTGTTTCCAAAATTTCAATAATAACTCTCACTGCACTACAACAGCAACAAAAAAAAAGAACGACTTAAAAGCGTTTGAGTTGCACAGCAGTACTTTGCATACTGTAAGTGTCAGAAGTTTTACTTGGCTTTTTACTCTTTTGGCTTCAGTTTTGTTACGAAGCACACCAGAAAAATCTCTGTGGGTGCATTCAGGCAGCCAATATTTTTACATGAGATCAGCTGTGCCAAATTATAAAAAATGTTCTACCGCCGAGACATCACCCGGTCAAAAACATGCATTCTTATAAGAGTACAGAGGCCTGGAACAGCAGCTAATTTAAAAGAAATAGTCTTAATAAGTAGTGTTACAATATCAGCACAGGCATTAGAAGTCTACTGTTGACTAAAGAGAGTTGCTCCAGACATCTTAATCACAGCTATATATAGCCTTTCCCCTATCTGACAAGAGAAATGAGCAGCCATTTAAGACAGATGAACTGTGTCTAGATGGCGCGTAGACTTATAAACCACAGCCACACCTTTGATCTACTCCAGAATCTTCCATTGGTTTCCATCTGATACAGGCTATCTGATTTACCCACACCACTGAGGAATGAGAAATTTTAGAGGAGAAAAGATGAATGGAATATGCATTAAGACACCTTGAGTACATAGTCACTCTATTTTTCCGCCTTGCTTTCTCCTTTTTCTCCTCATATGCCACCATTCCTCAATCATGCGGTTATTACAGTGTGACTGTAACCCCCCCCCCTCTCTCTCTCTCTCCACTTTCTCTCTCTTCACCTCTGTTTCCCTCTTTCTTTGCCTCTTCCCTCAGCGCGCCTCGCTCCCGCTCCATCTCTCCGTCTCTGCCGGGGTGTGAGTGAGTGATGGAGTTTTAGTGGACCCTGTGAGCGGTCCTGTGGTTTTTCAGTGCCACACATCAGAGGCAGAGCATTAGCCCACTGCATGCTTCAGGAGTTTGGCTTGGCAGAGCACCAGGCCCTAACTACCTCCTCTCCAGCACTCACTGCTGCCAGCAGAGGCCAGACAAACTACCTGGGCCTGATTTGCAATATACATGAAATTATGCTCATGTCCTACTGTTTATATTTATATTCATTAACCTTTATAAGGACTTATGTGTGTTTTTATTACATTAATTTTGTGAGTGTATCCTGACACAGAATGAGTTAAAGCAAGTTTATATTGGCTGTTTTGAGGGAAAGTGGGTCCCTATCTGCATAATATACAGTAAATCTTCATTATCCAAACCTCAGAAAGACTGTACAGACTGAATGGTTGAGGGAACAAGCTTAATGAAAAGAATATGCACAGCAATGCAAAGTTATAGTCTGGTAATTTTGTACATTAATAACAAAGCTACCTGGGACTTGCATCTCAGTGCTGTAAAATGATGTGAGTTCTATAAGAGTCATGGTCCCGTTGGAGATTCTAGATTGAAGGAAGAAGTAGAAGAAGTCATGAGTCATGTAATTTTAAATGCACATATGCTGCATATGTGTGCATGAGAAAACGGGCTTCAGATGTCCGCAATGCTGCCCCTTGTGCAGCTCTTGCAGTTTCAAGGAAATGTAATTTAAGACAGATGAGCATTAGTAGTCTGTTTTTAACTGCAAGGCTATGATAGTATAAACATTCATTTATTATTTACTACATATTAATGGAGATCTTATATGTGGTCAAAAGTGCAGCTTTGAAATTTCAGACTTTATTTCTGAATATAGATCTAGCTCTAGTCACTGTTGGTGTTTTAATTGTAAAGTGCTGGGGTTTATGTTAAGTTTTTGACCATGGACCATTGGACTTTTATTCTCACCTTTTGACCTCGGGTCATTAAAACAAACGTGAAGCCTTCTCTACATGAAATGAGTTCCTGACACTTTTTGTCCCAAGACATATTTTCAAAAACAGCTTTATTGTGACTGACGGTCTGACAGAAGTAGGAGGGCGTCAAGAGTCACCATGGTAGACAGATAGCCTCAGGCTGTGCCACACACTGCCTGTACTGCCTCTGTGTGTGTGTGTGTGTTGTGTGTGTGTGTGTGTGTGTGTGTGTGTGTGTGTGTGCAATACTGTGATTCTGCAGTTGTACAGCATATACAAAATACATCTTTAAAACCTGAATTTTAATTATGCTGCTTTATTAAATAGTAATCATTGAGAGGCTGCATTGGCATAATTTATTACATTTCTAATGAAGAACGGGGAAATATGCACACTCCACACATCACGTTCTGGCTAATTCCTGGACATCACATTTGGCTAATACACATTTGAAACAGCTCTCTGGTGGTGTTGCAACAGAATAATTTATCAAAACAAATGCTCTGTTTTATACTGCCCCTCAATTGAATGTGACCAGCATTAAAAGATGCAATACTTAGGCATGCAAAATGCATGAAATTATGCTAATGGACAACACTACATATAGGCAGATATATGTGTGCAATTTTGTGATTTAAGTCTGGTAAGTAAGACTGACATTGAATGATTCACAATATACAGATAAAGATAAAAGCAATTCAGCGCCCACCTTCTTCTGATTATACTTAATTTGCAAGACTGAAATGTATTAAAAAGGCACACTAGTATAAAAATAACACATACTGTAGAACTTTATCAACCCAATCGTAATGTTCTGTGTTATAAGTGGGAATAATTATTGTGAGATTCACAAAGCACTATAAACTTCTGCATTTTCATTTGCTATTTTAACCCTCCTAACTGCAAAACAAACTTAATTCTCAGGTTTTGAGTAATACTGCATAATTCCTGTGTAGTTTGTATCAGTCATCGCAGTTTTAGCGTACTGAATATTCTATGCTCTCAGTGCATATGAGCACGTTTTTTTTTTGCCGTGAACCATAAAGCAATAAATATCCATACTGGGAAATTTCAGTTAATTGTTTAAAACAAACGCATCACGGCTGTTTTATAATAACAGAAATCTATTTCTATAATGTAGTCTTGTCCATTTGCTACAGGAAAGTATGAAATCCCGTTTATCAATATTAAGTCAAAAGCTTTAGCTATATGCCATTAAATGCTGCTTAAGTGAAGGTTTAATGTTGCGCACACACACACACATACACACACATACACATGAATATATTACAAACATTCAGTATGCTAGTGACACCTCAGTAGTCACATGCTTGGCTATATATCTATGATAATGGTTACTATGCTGATGATCAGAGCTATTTACTTTAAATGGATCATTATCAGTGGAAGACTCTACCTTGTGATGATGATGAGGGCTTTGACAGATATATTGCCAAGTGGGAATAGGTAGTGATGATGAGCTACAGAAGTGTGCTACTATTCTGTGCTTTCATTCTCTCCTTGTGTCTCTCCACCTCATCGTCGCTTCACCTCTTTGTCCTTTGGTTCAATTTTCGAATCACAAGTCAGGAGCAGTCAAGTGCTGCCATTCCAGCGCACAACAGCGTGTCTCCGAATACTAAGAGAAGACAGTGAAAATGTATTGGTTACACAAAGTCTACTCTGTGTTTTTATTGAATTATGAAGAATTTATTATAGCAATTTGATCTGGTGTATCACTTTCAGCTAGGCTCTTGTTCTGCATGTTTAAGATATAGTGCAGTACTTGAGTATCTGTCTCTTTGGGGAGTTGACAGGGAGCAAAGCAAGCTGTGATGCTCCTCTCACCCAAATTGCAGCTTTGAGTCTTCAAATAAAATATGATGACTCGAATTAATATTTGACACGGTAATAATAAAACTACTTAAAACTATAAAGTCTCTCCCAATTCCCACATTTTCCTAAGCCCATGTTTATCTCCCCCATTTTAATTAGTAAGTGGCATTAATTTCTGCTTTTGCTTTTATCACCAATCATTTACAAGCACAAGGATGATCATGTTAATATTACTGAAATTATGGAATACATTCCCTGGGTTAATTAGGTTGTTCTTTTTAATTAGAATGTAATTGTGTGAATTGGTGTCTTTCAAGGGGAATTGCAGGGTATCAGACTGTACAGGCTGTTCGGAGATTTAATGCGGATGAGACTGTAGGCAACAGTGCCCTCTTGATGTTAAATAGTGAACAACGATATTTTTTCTGGCTGCTTGAAATGGCCTTTCTCAGTTCAGTGTTTGCAGAATGGTGCACTTGTGTTAAAAAATGGTATGGACATGTTGTGAGTGACTAGTTACATGTCATTACAATATAACTAGAGTTGGAATGTATTACAGGTAATGAGAGGAAATACTAAATATATTATAGTTACTAATCAATATGTTGCTGATCAAAAATATATCGTGTCTGCTAATAATCTTTTTGGTAAAATGCAGATGACCACATCTAGTCAAATCAGTTTTATTTATATAGCTCATATATCCCATATTCGTGTGTGTTCGAGGTGGAACCCCCCGAAACACTCCTAAAAACTTTAACACACACAAAATAGAAGAGCTACAGAGGAGCGACCCCTCTTTCAGAATGGACAGACAATGAACTAGGTCTTGTGTGTGTAGATATGTACCTGTATATTCTCTTGAGACAGAGTAAGTGAATGTTTTCACTTTTTTACATCCAATAATGACCTTGGTTGGAAAGAGCATGATGCTTTTTTTTTTTTTATCATTTTTTTTATGGAATGTCTGTTGCAGTGGGCAGCATTTTTTTCCTCCTTTTTTTCTTTTTAAATAAAGCTGTGAAACTTTAACAGAGGACAAACATTCATTGCTGGTTCTCAGGAGGATATAATGCACAAAAATAGCATAAAGTCACCAGGACTGTACTAGAAATGACTTAATATTCCTCCTGAAACCATGTAAAATTTGTCAAATACAATTAAGATACAATACTATGATAAAGGAATTAAAACAGTAACATAACTTATATTTTTTACAGCAGTGAGTGAGGTGTGAACTATTACGTGACAAAAGTAACCTTTTCAACACTCTTGATAAATCTGATTTTAGCAGTGAATGGGGTCAAATAAAGGGCCTCTCAGCTTAAGGCTCGTGGATGGCTTTGGCTGTCTGTCTGTCTGTTTGTCCGTCTGTCTGTACACTTGTGTGTGCAGCTCCAGCGTACACACATCAGACAGTGACTTAATCATTCAGTGCAGTCCTTCTCCCTCCATCACACCCACAAACAGCAAACATAGCAGGCCACAGGTAAACACCACTATCTCTAGGCCAATCCTTCACATGGGGTAAGGCAATTACAAACTCTGCATGTCACCACACCATGCCACCTACATTACACACACATATCTATGCACACACTTGGAGACACACCCCTCAGTCTTGAACCAACCTGCACACTATTTCATCTCTCTCTCATTCCCTCTCCCTCCCTCTCTGCATGTCATTCTCTGTCACTCGCCTCGTGCAAAATTGCGCTGAGGCGAGCTGCCACAGTATTGAGGAATAGTGTCATATACTGGCAATTTCCTCCCTAGGTGTCAGGCATACTTTACCTTAATATGTCTGCAGCGACTCTTAATAAAACAGTCTTGTCTATATACATATCTCTACCGCAGCCTGGCCTGTGCCACACTGCACACGGCACTCAATAGCATGCTGTTAAATATTTACCTCCGCTGAATGTCAATGGAGGAGGAGTAGGTGGAGAGAAGGAGAGGAGACAGAGGAGAGAAATGGAAAAATGTGTCCCCGGTTGGTGTTTTAGCTGTCTGGATCTGTTGCAAGGCAGTCTGGGAGAAATTCCATATCAGCCAGCGGAATGTTCTAGGATATCGTGACGACATATCAATGTAGTCTGCTTGCTTGAGTGGAAAAAAAAAAAAAAAAAAAAAAAATGGCGAGAATTGGAAATTGAAAAATAGTTGGGTATTTGTGACTCAAATAGGAAAGAGGAAATATTTGGATGCACAGAATTTTACCGTGCCTGTCTGCCTTGTGTTCACCATCTTCAAGCATTGTGTCAGACCTCAACGTACTGACAAGCCTTTGACTCCAAAATGAACAGTAGGTCCCCTGCGGAGAGTCTGGGCAAAACTTAGCAACAGTAACGAAGCAAGACTATTGTGGGTTGGATCAAGCCAGGAACTGCATGCATGATTTTACTGCTAACCATGCTTCTTCTTGCAGATTCCTGTTTGTTATTTTTACATCCAACATTTGCAGAGCGGGTGCTTGAATCCGCAGCTGCTGAGGATAGTTTTGAAACCAAAATACTATTTTAGTTCTGCCAAAATGAGATTTGGAAATACAATAGAAGTTTGACCCTTATCATGGCTGGCATGTCAGATGTCAATGATCTTTGATTTATCTTGCTTGTTATCTGGCTTGTTTTAGCTTGACTCTGTCTTTCTTCAGTGCTGTCACATGAGAACTGATAAAAATGCAATGTACAGCATGTCTTATACTGAGTGAGATAACACAAGGAGTGGTGGGTGTGTGTCTTAGCTTTCAGAGCCACAGTAAGCTGAAATAATCCTGCTGTACATACCATAGTTCCCCTGGATAATCGCTAATACTGTGAATTATCAATCCTTTCTGGGTATTTACCCTGATTAGCTACCGTTCCTGAAGATCAGCCACATGAAAATTAACAATCTACGGTCAGTCCCTACGAACTCTGTCACTTAGCAGCAGTACTCATTTGTGGGAAAGTTCGAAAAGTATCTACTGGATGTTAACTATGTGGCAGGAGATCCTGATAATAATCATGAGCTTGAAGGAAGGAAAGCTAACATCTCCTTTAAGTGCAGATTCTCCATCTCAGACTTAGAGGCAGAAATATTCTCAGTGAGGGGAAACAGAAAAAAAGGAAGAAAAACGGCAGCTGGGTTTTTAATGACTTTCTGCACATTAGAATAATCTGTCATTTCAATTAGCGGGATTGTCATCTATGAGATGTCTCCTGCCGCAACCACACATAGACACAACTACGCCTGCGCACATATACACACACGTACCACACATACCTATACCTTGAGGTTGTCATCTGTACCCCTCATGGGAGAGAAGCAGGGGTGTCAAAGCATCCCCCCTCCCCCGCGCATCACCCACTACACATGAACACACACTACCAACACCACACACACCATCCCTAAAAAACAAAGCGAGGTTTCAAGGGAAATTGCTTGACAGCAGCTTAAAAGCCAGTCAGGAATAACTTATCAGGCGAGGGCTGCCATCGTGCCTCGCGGGGTCATTTCATTACGATTACCTTACCCTCCTTAACTCAAAGAGAGAAGAGAGTGAAGAGAGAGAATGAGTAAGAGAGAGTGGTGGTGGGGGGGTGCAGGTGGTAGTGGTGGCGGTGATGGCAGGGAGGGGGTAAACTCTTCAAGAAAGATAGATAGAAAGAAAGCCGAAGTTTCAGGAAGTGCTTAACTTTTACTTTTCTTCTTCCTCACTCTCTGGTTTTTAAACTTGTCTCAGTAATGAGCTTACATCTTTTTTTTTCTGCTCCCCACCATATACAGTACAGTATGTCATCTGCTGTTTCCTCTCTCCTGCAGGTATTATGGGATGTTTCAAGAACCCAAGCTGTAGAAAGTAAAAAAAAAGGTGAACAGTTTATTTGTTTCCCCATATTGTCTCTTGTTTTTAAGGTCAACATTTATATACAGTGGAACATATTTGACCCAGGCCCTTATTTCCCTGAGGGGCTTTTTCTGCCTTCAGTACAGTATGTGAAACAATAGCGATTTCAAGCTGAGAAAAGAACTTGCCCTCGTGTCCACTACAGTAACTTCATTAAACTTTTTGTTTATTTGGGATTACTTGACCCACTTTTAACTGTTATTACTTCTATCTAATTATGTTTTCTAGGCTAAGGAAGCATGCATTTCTTTTTTTTTTTCTCCTTTGTACCTCAAGGCAATTAAGTGGCTTCCAGAAAATAAGGGAGTATGGCATGTAGGGATGATGTTATGATTGCTAATTATGCTCTGATGCGGCCCTGAGAAATGCTGTGCGCTCTGGCTTTTGTCCGGCTGGCTTTGCCAGGCCCAGATAATATTTATGAAATGTAGACATTCTTGGGGCTAAGGCAGAGTCTTTATAATGGGAGACAGATGGGGTCTGCTTCGGATTAAGAACATCGACTCCACTATCTGTGGGAACACCTTCTCTCCCCGTGTGTGTGCACTTAAATGTGCACGCATGTTTGCCTGAACGCGTTTGTGTCCGTGCGCTTTAGTGCTCGCTCATGTGTGAATGTGTCCGTGAGTCTAAATGCAATTGTCTTTGACAGCCACAGTGTAGTTATTTTTTAATGCATTTCTGAGTTATGATAACTATCGCACAGTCTGCCCCATCCAATGGCTTATACATTTGACAGTGGAAATGGGAATAATTGTACAAAAACGCTTCTCAATAACAACAAAAAATCCCTTACAATTACATAGCTGGAGTTCATTTGGTCCAGAACTTTGTTATTGCCAACAACCAAAGCTATGTTTCCGAGGAAGTGTTTTTCCAGTCCTGATTCATCAGAACCAATGAACCTACAGTACCTTGTTGAGATGTAGAGATAATGCAATTCAAAAGCAAATTGCAGATAATATTCCCCTGACAAACAACACTATACTATAGTGGATTGTTTACACTGGTAACATGCCATTCTAATGACATCAAACTAACACACTAATGATAGTAAGATAATTCCAAAAGCACAAATGATCTTTAGACTGGTTCAGCAAGCAAAATGTTGTTGTATCTGTCTGTCATTTAAGATTTAATTATGATGATGTCATTTCCAGAAAGGGTGAGAGCAAGTAAAGGCACCATATTATGTTTGGTGCCAAGATAGAAGTGTATTATGTTCATTAGATCCCAGAGTAAACATAAAATCAGATCCATAAACGTGGTTTCTCCGAGCACTTGATAATGACACCCGTATATAAGCTACATGTCTGCCTTTCGCTCGTTCTCCGTCTTTATCTCATTGCTCTCTCTTTCTCTTTTTTCATCTGCTGCATATGCAGTATACACCTTCATCTTTCTTATCTCTCACTCTTTTCTACCTCTTTGCCTCGGTTTCTACTTCTTTTTCTCTCTTTCTCTCTCTCCTGTGCAGCTTTGTCCTTTACAAACACCTCCCCTCCCTCTGGAGCAGGGGTTGACAGGATAAGAAACATGTTTCAATAAGACAGACCAGAGAAGGAAGGATTGATAGTGAGACAGAGGAAAGCTTTACTGCGGTATATTATCTATATATATGAATGCACATGTGTATTTGTGTGTGCGTGAGTATTCTTACATCTGTGCACTCCTGTCTGAGCTGTACACTTAGGTCTTTCAGCTAGAACAGACAGAAAATGGAGTAAAACTTGGATGATTGTATTACCATTGAACAAGGCTCAAATTCAACCAGCAAAACACTGCTTCCATGAAATACGTTGGCTGAAATTCATAAAGACACTAACACTCCAGACATGAACAAAGGAAATCAATATTTTTGAAAATATTTTCCCTTGTTTGAGCTACTTTAAGAGTCTTGGACTTTACCTTTCTTACACTCCAGTACTCCGACGTCTAAAAAGCTTCTCAGTAGTTTTAAGCAAGGCACAACATTTATGCTGATTAGTATTTTAAGATGCCTCCTTGAAAGTATGTGCTGTAATATCCACATAAATCTTCAGCTGACAGTTTCAAAGACAAGAGAAACAAGGTTGAATCCACTCTGTTTTAGCCCATATTAATACTCATTCTCTGCCAAATTGAGCAGATGGAAATTAAGTGAATCTATTGAGGCCATATTAGTCCCATTTGGGTAAGTGTCATTGAAAAGATAGTGAACGGAGCTAAGTCGAATGACACTTTCAGCTCAATGAATTAGGCACAGTTGAGGATTAGCCCACAATGGAGGTCAATTGATTAACAGTGTTAAATACAGTGTTAAATGTTGAAGTTTGAATAAAGGGGACAAAAAGAAACACAGAGGAGGGGGGCGGTCTGAAAGTTGGGAAGCATCCTGCTTTGTTTCTGCTTTTCCATCTGTCACAGGTCAGGCTTGCATA
>JAPTMW010000014.1:26032023-26042236 GCA_029822955.1 Ostorhinchus angustatus | reverse complement strand
AAAATCACTTCAGTTCTTACATCAATAGCTATGGCATTGTACTGACAAAAACAGTGCTTTTAGGCATTCCATGTTTTCTTTTCTGGCGCTTTTAGTCACATGATACACACAGGAGTTAGTACTTGATTGCATAACCATTGTAATAATTTTTTCCACGACTGTATGATACAACAGGCATTGTGGCCTCTATCTCAAACACAGAAAAAGACATCAAAGCCATTCTAGAAAGAAAACTATAAAATGCTCTACTCCCTCTACTCTTTTTGTTAGAGCCATGTGTACTGTAGCCTACAATGCCACCATTGCAAGTTTATGGAAACCAAGGGGCAAGGACCCCAGTTCCGAAAGGAAGTAAATGTGGAAATATCTTAAAGATACTGTGTAATAACATTTGGAATGGCTCCAAAAGCCTTTTGAAGACTTTGGAGCTCCCATAAACTTACACTGGACTTCTCTCTCAATATTAAGTCAATTATTTTTAGGACTTATTCTGGTCTCAGTCATTTTATTTGGACCCTCTAATAAGTAGTCTGGTCCATCTTTAAAGTTTTCCTCCATTAATGAGACCTCAGGTCGAAAAGAAGACTCTGATTTCTGTCTTGTCAGGGTCTCATTGATGGATCTGTGTGATGGCAGACTTCAGAAATTTTGTTTATTTACCCTGCAAATGTCTTTACTGACAGACAGCTCGACTGTAATTATGGTTTAATAAGATCCACGTAACAAGACTATGAAATTACTAAGGTTGTAAAAACAACTGTTCATTAGTGCTTGATGGAGTTTATCATTTTACCAAGTCAGTAAGCTAGTGCTTGGCTTTAGCTCAGCTCTGGCCTTGATCCAGCAGCTCCGCCCCATTTGTCCAAATATGGTCACTTCTGACTCCAAAAAAAGCCAACATGGTCATGGCAAACTACAAGCTTCAAAACAGCAGTTCAGAATCCAATGGAGGACGTCACATTTCCTCTTTCCATTAATTATACACAAAATGGAACAGCATATACTAAACATTTTCATTTTTGCGACATTTTATGGAAAGATCGCCACTGTCTAAGTTGACCATAATAATACCTTATGTACTCGTTTCAAAGAGGAGAAGATATTGGGTTTTTTTTTCTGTAAACATTGGTATATTTGCTCTGGAGTTTGTTAGTACTTGTCGTCCCCTCTGGAGATAGTCGACTCATCCCTACTTGGATTTTTTACCTGAATCCTTAAATTGACTCATGACTCCCACCACATTTAAACACCAAACAGCATCATCCGCAAACCTCTTGCAACTTTTACAACCTAATAAAAACACATACTCCTGTAGAGGCTGCCAAAGCTAACATAAATTACAGTAAGGAGTTAATTTGTAGGTAGGAATGGGACTATTTGAGCCAAATCTAACAGTCTGAGCTAGAGAGAGACGGTCGAGTCGATCCCTACTCAGATCTCTTACCCAAGATTCACTCACAGTGAGAGGAACCACGCACAGAGATTCAGTGACTTAAGTGACGCATACAACCCAGTTCCTACCAGCGAGTGATTCAGAATGAGCCGGATAATAATAAAAAAGAAGAATAGCCGGAGCCTTAACCCTATAACGCCAAACGTATCATATTTGAAACATGAGTTTTCAAGCCCTCTACATGATCAGCGTGATATTTTTTTTCTTGATACATGATACGGATACAGATACATGCAATACACAGATAATCCACCAGAAGGGAGGGATTCATTCACCAGAGGCCTTTCCAGTGTTACTACAAGATTGATATTGATGAGGAAGGAGGCAGAACTTTGGCAATTTTGAAAAGGAATTACCAATTTGCTAGACATGTTTGTGTTATATTATGTTTTTGTTTGTTCAAAAATAATAATATTTGAACACTGAGACCCAATGTATCAAATATGATACAAAATTGAAACTCATAAATGGCAATTGATATTTGAAAAAAAAATGTTTTGGTTGTTCAGAAGGACCAATAAAAGCTCCAGTTTCAAAGAACTGGGAATTTCTGTTAAGGATTTAATGTTTCAGGGTGTACAGGGTTAAAATGATTGGAGTTTACTAACAAAATTCTGCTCCTCCACAGTGGCAACAATATATAGTATACTCGTCTGCGCTTTTTTGTGTAAATTTGAACTTTTCCTGCTTTCTTACATGAAAAAATAATTAATGAATTAATAATTATGTCTTAAATGTGATAAAGTAGGCAAAGAGAATGTCCATATACCGTTATGTTTTTTATGAAGCAGTACAAAGCACAAGTAGGCTATATAACCATGGAACAAAGAAACACGAAATTTTCACATTATGTATATGTTCATTAATCATAATAAATTATCTATTGATTTTTTTTTCTCAAACTGGTGTCACTTTTTTCTATATTTGCATTCCATCCTTCAACTGATGTTTCTATCAGAATTTGATTATTATTTATAAGATGTTAATGCATTCTAAACAATAGGCACATAGGCATGGAAAACTGATATGTGTACTTTTTTTTCTCTTTTTGACAGTTTCATCCTCTTTGACATTTAAACACTGGCAACAGTATGCAGCACTAGTATACTGCTTATTTATTTGTAAAAATTAATACATTTTTCCTGCAGCTCTCTTAAGAATGTTATTAAAATATGCACCAGGAGCACTCGAATTTGTGGTTTGCTACAGGACCCTGTAGCCAGAATGAACACCTTGGCTCAGGATTGACCAATTGTTAAACTTTCTTGTGCACGTGATGCTTTCCTCTCCTCTTTTGTCTCACGCTCACATAATATTAGCTAGATATTACAACATTCTCGATGTCAGCTTAGGAAAAGGCTTTTAATTGCCAGTAGTGTGTGTGAGATTGTTGATGTGTGTGTGGCTGCTCCTCTTCCTCCTCGGGCCATTCGATATGGTGTGCGTTGTTTCAGCTCTGGGCAGGTAAACAGTCAGAAGGACATTAGCTTCCAATCAGCCTCTGCTACAGCACCTAGAAGATTAATTAATTTCAATCCATAGGGCATGCAGTATATGGAAAACCTGCATTTCAATGTATGTCTATGAATGTGTGTGTTTGTGTTTCCATTTAAACTCCCTTATAACCCTTTCATGGTCAGGGTGTCTAAAACTGCTGGAAAGGTCAGCACATAATCACTCTCTTTAGCCTGTCTCACATTTTAATTGACTCCCACGTGCTCTCCCCGCACACACACATAAACACACATGTACAGTACGTACACACACACTCTCCCCCATCATTACAGCGGGTATGGATCCTAGTATGAATTGATGATCTCCTATCTAAAGCCTAATCACTCTGCAGGACCTTAGGGAGGCTCAGTGATCCGTTTCCCTCTACTACGCCACGGGAAACTCACACTCACACGCTGAGCCTGTTGATGAGTAGAAAATGAGCATTCTACCTGCTTTAATATTGTAGTTCATCACAAAGTCCTGTGAAAAATTGAAACAGACATAAAATGGCACAGGGAGACAGCCATCAAGATTGGAAAGATTGGTAGAAGTGAAGGATTAATCGCAGCGTGCAGAGGCAAATTTAGATCAAAAATTCCAGGATGATTTGCCTTTTATTTGCGAGCAATCATATGTAATAACAGCATAAAGATATAAGATAGATGAAGTAACGTGATAGAATGGAAGACTGACATTAAGATATGTAGATCATTTGGCTTTGCTCACTGGCATGTTCAAAAGCAAGTGATTTGTTACGCCAACAAAGGACAGATTTATCAAAAAAAAAAAAAAGATTTATGAAATACATTATAAATATTGCGTGTGAATATTCATCTTGTTCTTATTCCTCGCAAGTTACAGCTGCCGTTATAGTGACACCTGGCAGTTGCAGTGTAAAATGAGACAAATATGGTAATATCATACTAATATAAATAAATATCAATAAGTGGATAGGAGTCAGTAAGGTCTAAGAACAGCGTTAGATCGTGCTGTTAGTAAGGACTGCAAATTGTCAAAGTACGTATTTGTTAAGATGGAGTCAGGGACAGACAGGCAGACAGAATTATGGAGACCTAGATATACAGACAAACCCTGGGTGGCAGCTATTCAAACATCTACATAATGCCCATTGACGTACTATTTCGTGAAGGAGCAAGACAGGACCTCTACATACACTCACAAACAAAATGGCAATAACACAGGCTTGCTTTTGTCTCAGCCTTTTGGAAGTGGAGAAAAGGGGAGTGTGAAAATGAGCGAGCAAGAGAAAAGAAGCCCAGGATGAGGTGTGTTATTCAGCTTCACCACAGGGGGTTAGGACAACTAGGAGACCAGGAGAGTCTGCCTATTGTCCACACATGCCTGACGCAAACACACATACACACACACCGGACAGAAAGCAGACTCTGCCACGACAAACCCAATATGTTGCAACATTTGCCAAAGAAAAGTGAAAATGAGTGTAAATTGAGGTTATTTTCTCCACCTCTCCCTCACTACCTCACACTTGTTATCCAGTCACCCTCAGCTGTGATGGGGGTTTATTCTTTACCCCTTTCTGTGTCTGAGGTTCTGCACAGCTGCCACATGCAGGTGCCACCAGAAATGTAAGTAAGGAACATTGAGATGGAATTACTTTGTGCAGAACTTTCTGACACAGATTTCCCATACAAAGCAGGAGAATAATGGCTTTGATGATCATTTGATGGTAGACTTTGTGTTGTCTCCCATCACCGTGCTGCACTCCTGTTTCCAGAAGTACACAATACCATGGATCAATGAGCATCGATCGTTGACCACGATGTTAAACTGTGTAATAACAATGACAACAGCACTTAAGTGTGAACTCTTAATCATACATCACATATAAGTTATACCTTTGGCATACATTACTAAAACCATTGTGTCATCAAGTAGATTTAATGATAATCTTAATCGAAAGAAATGTGATAATCTTAATTTATCTTAACGCTGCAAGTGTAATAACTTTTCTTCCACTTCTGCAGGAGAAAATGTCAAGTTTTGCCTTGTGAATTTCACTGTTCACACAGTTATATAAAAGTGTTAACTAATGATGCAAGACCAGTTAGCAGCTTACTGCACCGATTGGGATTTTAAATTTTCTTTTTTCTTTTTTTTTTTAACGTTTTCCCAGTTCTCCGCTTTTTAAAGGTAATTGTAACAGTCTTACATGCCTCAAGCAAGACATTTCTGCCAATGAGAGTTCCTAAAATGATGAAAGATGAAACGAAAAAAGCTGGTATTATTCTATATTTCTTTCTCATACTCAGCAAAACTGATGGAATGACTAAAATCTGATGATTAGTCAATTATTAGTCTATCTGCCTAGATTTTTATCTACCCCACGCTTTCCCTGTGACACAAATCCTTTTTTACTGCAGCGACCTTTGCCTTTAGTTACCTGATATGATTTAAACATAAATGTTAAACACAGGAAACAAATATTCTACACAAAACATTCTGACTAAAACAATAAAGTGCTTGCATCCAACTGCAGACACATTATCACAGTAGAACAGTTTCTTCTCTCACATATCTCACCCACTCCCCTTAGGAACCAAACATTACAGCCAAAATATTGCTCCTGTTATGGGAACAAACACTACTGCCACATGACTCAATACAACATTGATTAGTCCTCATAGCTTTGGTTTATAAATGAGGCCTCTCTTTCTTTTACACATTTCATTCTGTGGTAGCACCACAATAAATAAGCAACGATTCTGACTGAGGCACGTGAGCTGTGTTTGGATGATGAGGATGAGAGCAGAGAACCAGAAGCCATAATAGAAATGAAGGTCTGCAGAAATTGTAGATAATAATGAATATGAGCTGGTAAAGATGCATCTATCAAGTACCTTTGGAAACATTTAACTTCGCCCTGAAATTTAAGTTAACTTTATATTACCTTAATGTTTGGTTGAAGTGTGGTAAATATATTGCTAAATTATGGAGATTATCAATCATTTTATACTATTGAATGTATTTTCTTAAAAACCCACAAAGCTCTGAGTGAAAAAAGGCAAGAAAAGACAACATAACGGTATGAAAAAGCGAAACTGTTGTCTACTGTTGCAAGACTAATATTATTCAATATATTCAAGTTAATACAAAAAAATGATGCACTGACTATTTATCTTTGGAGTGTTCTAACTTTATCAGCAAAAATACAGTAATTTTGTGCTCCATTACTGCTCTAAACCTTCCAAACAACATTTTTTTCTACACATTTTGTCCTCATATATGCATGTGTAGAGGTCAAAAAGAATCCCATAGTAGATGATGCAGATATGATATCACATACAGTACATCTAGGCCTGGGTATATTTAATAATGTATTAGCCATACTGATTTTTTGTTTCATTGATAGTCAACTTTCAAGATACTCTTTAAAACATGTTTTTTTTGCTGTGTCCTGTCAATTCAGTCGAAACCAAGTGTGCAAAATATTGGGAATGTGTGCTTTTTCCCAGAGACAGACTGATCAAGGGATTCCACATGAAAGCTTCGATCCTATATTGATTTCACCTTTTTAAACTGCTTCTCTCCTGAGGGTGAGATTTAGATGGAGAGACACAGGTCAAAAAAGGAATTTGCAAATTGACACGTGGATTGTGCAAAACCGGATGGAGCTCATTATTAAAATGCCAGTCTTAATATTTTGTACACTCAGTGTTTATTAGTGAAGCTAATTTTAACTGTCTTCATGAGTACATCATATTAAAAGACACCCGCTCTCTTTTCCTTTTGGTGTAAGATACCAGTACAAAGTGGGGACATGTAACACATCAGGTTGCTTTGAAAAAAAAGTTGATAAGGGTTGATAATGATATAGAGAACTACAGTGGGAACTGTCATCATTTGTTCTTTGTGTAGCACCTTCCAGTCTCACAAATCAAAACTCCAAACCAGAGGCTCTCGATTTGTCTCCAAGCATTTTGATCATTTTGCTTTATCAGTTTCAAAGACAATATTGCAAAAACGTGTCAGAGGAGCTAGGCAATTGTGACACTTGGGAGAGAAAACATGGAGCTTCGATGAAGGTGTTCATTGTTGTTCATTGTTGTAAGCACCAGACGTGTCTGTTTGTGTTCTCATTCTGCGCTTTGCTGATGGTTTATTCCAGCTGGTCCACTGCTTTATGTAGGTGAATGCAATTTGTAAATGTTGACTTCTGTCAGGTAACTTATTGTGTGCTTTTCCTAACCACTAAAAATGTGGAGAGTAAAAATATGTGTGAGTGAGATCCAGGAGTTCCAGTGTAAAGAACCATAAATTAACAATCTAATCTAATTTAGTTATTTTCATTCTACCACATTTTCCATTTCACATATAATACCACATATTTCTGAGAATGGACAAAAAATGGCTGACCACTACAGCCCATCCTCATAATTTTATTATGACTGTCACTTATGCACAGCCATTTGCTGGGCAAATGTTCTATAATGCACTTAACCGTAATGTGTTCATTACAGGTTGATGTGTGAGTGAAGGAAATGGGGAGAGGAAATCTTGTTCAGATATAGAAGAGATGCTCAGATGGAGATTCAAAAGGTGATTTCAGTCTTTTCTTTAATTGTCAGGAATCAAAACAAGTGTGCGTCCATCCTCCTACAACCCCATACACCATCACATTGTATGTTTATGAGCACACTATAATGATAGATTCACAAGCTGCTCCCCTTGTACCACAGTGCCTCTGACCTTTGACCTTGAAATCTCCAGTCAGGTTTAATGATCCAATCCTCTCACACCCAGGAATATGTTACCGTGGAAACATAGCCTTTTCCCCCACTCATAATGCAGGAGAGTTCGCCATCCGTGTCTAATTCAGTCTCAAGCCAAGTCGGTGACCTCTGTGGAGATGTTTGCAGTCTGATCAGTGTATCCACAGACATACTATTTGTCTCCCTGAAGCTGATGGTAAGATTTCTCCAGGTTAAATAGTACAGTTGACATAATTGCCTGTGACCTGTGCAAAAATGTAAAATGCTATTTTCCACAAGCTTGAGGGTGAACATTTGTACACAACTAACAATGAAATTACTTTGAATGAAATGAAAATAAATTTACAGGTTAAAGTACTAATTTAAGTCTGTTACAGGTGGACAATAACTATATATATATTTGATAAACAACTCCTGTATCTACTATGTATTGAAAACTATATTAGCATTTATCAGTCTTTGCTAAAAAAAAAAAAAACTTTTACTGTAGGTCCCATATATATTGTCTATGAGTGTGTTTTGTCATTTGGGATACATAGTCGTTCATAGGTTTGATTCATGTATTTGAGATAATAACCAGTTTCATCTTAACTATCAATGCTAATGTCCTCCTTCACATGGCTGCGTGGCTTTACATCTGCATATTACAGATTCTTATTACGTTCTTCATTAAAATATAAGCAATAAAAGTCATGACAAACTAAATGTTAGCCAGATAAAGTTAACAGTGTATGGATTCTCCATGTCCAGCTATTGGGAAGGAGGGAGAAATGGTCCCTTTTAATCAATGTGAGTAATATTTGTGTCTGTGAGCTGGGGACCAGCCACATTATCATGTCAAGTTACAAATTAAAATGCCTGGCCGCTAACAGACTGGGGATATAAATGGGCCATCATGGCCATCTAAGTGTTCTAATGACATTTTTCGCCTGCCAGACAATTAATTCTATCAATCTGCATAACCTTTCCCAAAGCTCAGAAAACAATGGCATTTTTATGGCTTAAAATGAATGGAGTCCAACTGAAAAGTATGCTCAGGCAATCATTACATTATTTAACAAATGTATTTAATTGGATTTTGATGCCTGGGTGTCTGTTTCTGGAGCGCCGGGGCCAGAACGCCGACTCCAGCTCCGGCTAATTCAATAGGCTAAATGGAATCACTGGAAATACTCTGCAATCATCACTGCATTAGGACGCTCATTCCCATCATGTAAACATTGCTTTGAGCGCCTGCCATTTATCTTCTGGTCTCTCTGTCTCTGTTTCCCCTTTATTTCCACCACTTCTGAAGACATTCTTTCATCCTTCATTTAATGAAAGTTGAGGATGAGTTCCGTTTTGGACTCAAGTGAATTCACAAAAAGCAATTTACCAAAAAGCTAGCACTTCTAGACGCATGAACTGCTTAGCTCCTCACTTTTCATAAATTAGGGGTGGAAGGCTTCCATCAGACAGGGCCTCAAAGGAATTGCGAAGGTGCTAAGCATGTCTGCCTTTAACGGAGGTGAAAAACAGACTAATTCATTAAGCATTGATCACCCCAAATGACAGCAAAGTGCTTCGACATTTAGCGGGCAAATAACTGACAAATTGGCACACAATTTTTGTACATTTCCAACTCTTTAATGGGTAAAGTATAGAGCAAAAAGGCAATAAAAATGTTAGCAGACAACCCGATGAACCCACACCCAGCCCATTATGCTCACCACTCCTTATCGTTAAATGCCCTTAATGTCTTAAACTGTGGGCAAGGGCTGCCCTAATGATGCATTTTGGTGAGTGTTTCTTACTTTTTGATAAAAATTACATGTTTTATTTGATTCTTTTAAATGCAGTTTGTAATAGGAGCCCCATTATGCAGTGGGAGAATGGACCCATTATGAAGGGTTAGGCTTAAAGTACCTGAGTATGTATTTGAGTAAAAGTGCTTAATCTTGGATGGCCTAATATCATTTCTATCAACACTTCACCCTGTTCCGGCCTGTGAGATGAATACTGATATGACCTCATTATTGTATTATCATTGGTTTGGGAAGCATGGCTACCAGACACACACATGCGTGCGTAAGGCTCTGGGCTTGCACAGTCAAATACACCATGCAAGGATATAAAAGCTATGAAATTTATGCAGCTCCCCGGCAATACATAACAACATATTCACACACATAAATGTTCACAGGCATGTAACTACTGATTCTGTATATATTTTATAATAGATTCCTTTGGTTCAGCTTCTGCTCAAGGACAATTAAAAGAGGTTAGGCCATGTCAGTCAGCACAGGAATGTTGTCCGACGGCGCAGAAAGTGTGTGAGTGTGAGTGTGTGAGTGCCAGATGAGCTGACCTGATGCCTGGCCAGACTTTATTAATCAACTCAGGAAATGTGCGCAACCTCTCAAGCCTGGCCTAAAGACTGTGCTTGCCATCTTCCTGTGATGTCTGCTTCTCTGTCTTGATGCTCACTCCCTGTTTGTTTCCCCTTTTTTTCTTCTCTCTCCCTGTGCTGGTA
>JAPTMW010000014.1:25848556-25863466 GCA_029822955.1 Ostorhinchus angustatus | reverse complement strand
ATAGGCAACAAAACACAATCGGAAAGACGTACACACATACAGACAGCAGAACAAAAACGCAGACGGAGATAAGGGATAGTGGGATAAGAGAGAACAGGAAAACGGAGCGAGGCACAGAGATGCAGAGAGGTATAAATCAGTGTTTTAGTCTTGTCTGGCTGTCTGCGAGCTGTGTTCCTGAATAATGTAAAGGTTCCAGTCAGTGGCCCTAAACTACAGAATCCAGGTAAACAACCACGCTCTGGGTTTCTCTCCCTGTGTCTCCTTTTACTCCACACACTGTCACCATTCTCCCAAAACACACCAACCTCCATATTTCACACCAACACACAGCGCAGTCAGTTCACACACACTTGTTCGCTGTGCTCTGTTTGATCCCATCCACCCCCCAACCCGCCTCGTCTTTCCTCCTTCCTCCATCTCATCCCCCCCTCCCACCCCTGTGTCTCTCTCTTTCCCTTGTGGATGCTTTTCTGTTCTCTCCCTTCCATTTATGCAGAATTATTCACCGTTTCTGACAAATCTCTGAAGGAACGCCTCAAACTTTCCCATTGTTCTGCTCCTAAAGCATTACCATAACATTCTGTTCCGTGTTTCCGTAGAAAAAAGGGATTGCTCGTTTTTATAAGGCAACCCGTGTGATATCTGTGAAGGACTAATATTACAGACAGAGAAAGAGTGGGAAAGAGGGAGAGGAAGAAGAAGAGTGTCACAGCTGAAGGCATCACATAACTGTGAGTGTGTGATCATGTTTGTGTGTGTGTGTGTGTGTGTGTGTGGGGGGGGGGGGGTATTGGCTCTGCCTTTCAGTAGGGGTGTGATCACAGTAACAGAGAGGGACACACACACACTGCATGTTCTTTCCATTACATGCATGTGTAAGTTTAATCTTGCTGTTTATTCATGTTTGTTGTGCAATTCATTGAACCAAGTCCCATCTCTCCTTAAATATTCTAGTTTGAGATTTTGCTGGTTTTAAACAATAAAAAGTCCAGTTTTGAAAATAATTAGTATTTTATTTTTTGACCTTGGATAGTCATCTACTCAAACAAATCTCTTGTACAACCAGAAAAACAAGGAACAGGGAATTAAGAATCTGTACAGCAACATTTGAGCAGGAGGTGAAGTGTTTTTACATATATTTAACTTAGGATATACATGCACTTTACATTTACTTGATGTTTTCATTGATGCATACTCTCCTGAATCATTGTGGGGTTTCTTTTTTTACCTTAGAAAAAGCAGTTTACATCTACAGAAAGAGCAATCTTCCTCCACTTAGTCCTCCATGTTTCTATAGTTGTGGACTTTTCATTACCATCTGTTTTAGTGCCGACCAGACACATAATATCAGGTCATGTTTTTAGTGGCTACTGCAGTAGAGGGTGAAGCGGTTGGTATTGATCATAATCTGTAGCTTCACTACAAGATGCTACTAAATCTTACACATCTATAAATGCATTTTAATTACATATTTTCAACTTTTTCATGTGCTATTTATAGAAATACAGAATCTTAACTATATATTATGTCAACTGCCACAAATTGCACATTGCATTATACTGTACCTGTAATTTCACTCAGATCAACAATGGGGGAATGGGTTTTGACTCAGTCTAAATGCACTTTGATGATTCAGTCTGTATGTTCTCGTCACTGCAAGTGGAACTTCTGAAGGGTCTTGAGCATAAAAGCCATTTAACCCCAAATAATTTTTGATAGTACTTATCCACTTACACAGTGTGATTTCAGCTCTGAAACCCTGCAACATCACTCAGACATAGAAAGCATGGTATTTTCTCAGCAAGCTGATATTGCACAGAGTTACTAAAGTTCAGGGTGAGGATGAAAGCAGTCTCAATGTAAAGGTTATTTGAGTAGAACTAGTTCAGATTAAAACAATAACATACAACATTTCTACACGTCCACAATGCTCAAATTCAGAGAAATCTGTAATTTTATTTAATTAAATTGTCCATTTTGTTTGGATGCCTGTTACTGGTGTCATATCAACTTAACTAATGTTAACATTAATCCATAATTGGTTTACATAATTTTTAAGGAAAAAAATTCTAACTTCTCTGATTGCAGCTTCTTGAACACAAATTATTTGTGGTTTCTTTCCTCGTCTGTGACTGTGAACTGAAGATCTCTGGGAAGTGGACCAAATAAGACATCTGAAGATATGATCTTCAGCTTTCATCACTTTTTCTCCACTTTCCAACATTTTATAGTCCAAACAATCAAAAATTAATCAAATTGCCTCTCTCCTGGGAAGACCAGATGAAAGAAGCATTTCAGAGGAAGAAGGCCAAGTACACGGAACCCGTATGTGAATGCCAAAGCAGGCGAAGGAAGACCTTCCCCACTGAGGCTCTGCAGGGCCCTCAAGCTGCTGAGGTTAAGAAAGCCCTCAGGAAAATCATCAATGCTACTGAGAAGACATGTAGATGGCTGTGGAATAAAGGGTAACCTGGGCCCTGGACACAAGTCAGGGACTCATCACTCCTGGCTGTGTCGCCTGGCAAAACACATGACGATCCTAGATTATTAAGGATGTTGTGTAGGTTTCACCAGTTAAAACAACCAATAAAATAACTGACTAATTAAAAATGAAAATAATCTGAATGTTTCTTTCACTAGATTTGTGTGAAAATGTTTTACTTCATTACCTCATCTGTTGCATGATATCAATGTTATTTTGGTGGCAGTAACAGCTTTCCTGAGCTCATGCTACATCACAAGGTCATTTACTAGTCTGCTTTTTACAACATTTTGATTGAGAGGCAGAAACTACATAATGGGCTTTTAAAAGTTATGACTCAGTTAATGATCTCAACACAAAAGTACAACATATGAAGTGGGTATTTATAAGTGTTGGGACATATTGAATCTGGGTCTCCTGTTGCTTACAAGGGACTGGGCTACAAAAACAATACTGACAAATGTCATGATATAATTTAATTGCGTACGTAATTGCAATTAAACATATTAAGTTCATATTTAGAGTTAATATTGAGAATTTTCTCATTCAAAATACACAAAGAATGCTTCAGAGTTTACTTAATTTTAATTTATGTTGAAATATTTTTCCATTCTAATTGTTTTAACTGTTCTATCTTTACTTTTCTGAAATATCTGTGACTTTCTGACCATATATAATTATTTTAAATTACAATTTCCAGCTTAATTTCTGATTTCTCAATCAGGATTAAAAAAAGCCTGTAAATTTCAAACAAATATTGATTTGGCATTTACCGTGATAATTACTGACAACAGACATAAACATGTTTGTCATGATAATATTTTAAATCAAGGCGAATGGGAAGTATTATCCATATGTGTGTTGCATCTCAGTATTTTTGTCCATATAGTATATTCTCTGTCTATTTTTATATGTGTGAGTTTTTATGTTTGTGGGTCAGTTTGTGTATGCACCTTTAAGTCTTGGTGTGTGTACAAGTTGTGCTCAACTCACCTTGTCTGCATAGAAAGCTTTTACCTCTGCAGTAATGGAATCAAAATCCCCACTGATATAGTCTGGCAGGAAACTGCATGCAAGGATAGAAAGAGAGAGAGGATGAGTGACAGAAGTAGAGGGTTAAGATCGCATGAACGACAGGGAGACACAGAGTGTGAGGCAGAGATAGAGGAGAAGAGGAGAGAGGGGACATCGGGGCATGTGTCACTTCTTTGATCTGTGCAGCGAGGGAGAGGAGTGATGCCACCAGGGGAAGACAGAGAGACACGGAGAGTGACGAGGTGATTCTCTGCGGTGCTTGGCCTGGTCTTGTTCCTCATACAAAGACCCACATAGCTAACAGGACAGATACAGTCACGGGAAAAATTACAGTATTAGACAATCAAAAATCATCAAAAGCAATGGTTATGCAATCAAATTTTAACTCCTGTGTGTATCATGTGACTTAAACAGACAGAAAAGAAAACATGGAATGCATAAAAGCACTGTTTTTGTCAGTACAATGCCATAGCTATAGATGTAAGAACTGAAGTGATTTTGGTTATTATCAAAAAAACTATAGAAAATGGTTACTGTAGATATCAGCTCTGAAATTAAACTCTTATGAGCTATTTTTGTTATCATTATATTTGTCCAAACAAATGTACTTTTAGTCATACCAGGCATTAAAATGAATAAGAAATTGAAGAGAACAAAGGGTGGTCTAATAATTTTTTCAGTGACTGTATATACACTGATGTGAAAACAACAAATATGTGCAAATATGAGCAAAAAATTCTTGTCAGTGCAGTTCAGGTAGTTTGCTACCTAAAGTCAAATAAACTCGTAATACAAGCTATGAAAACAGAACGAGATGCATCGTGTCCTAAGTCACAAACAGATCTCTGCCATCCTCTCGCTTCCGTTTTTACACAAACAATTAACAAAAAGACCATGATGTACCTGATGTTCATCACTTACTGACCTGTTCCATTACGCTAAGTGACTAGATTCTGTATTACAGCTGGGTGTTTGCTTGATTACCACAGGTCATGGTGCAATGGGATGCTTTCATTCATGTGCTCAATCATTACATTAAATGGTAAGATTAAAAGGTGTAATACAAATAATTCATCAGTGCAACAGATGTGGGTGCATTTAAGGGCGCTACTGGCATGAATTACAGCATAAAGCAAAGTAAAGCTAATGCAGCCATTTTGTGCATTATAATGATTGTTTTTTTCAACCATGAGTGAACACAGATAGACATATTTTTAATGACCAACCACCAAAAAAAGCTAGTTAAAAAGCTTGTTGTTTGCTCCAAACAAGGCTGAGAAAACAAATGGCTCCGGATCATTAAATATGGACTCATTATGAATTATATAAAAAAAATTGGAGTAACATTTCAAATGCAATATCGTCAAAAAATAAAAATCACTCCCTGCTCTACTTTGAAGTACTTGTTTTCATTTTGTATATTAAAATCAAGCACAATTATCACAAATTGAGGCAATACAGAATAACAGTCATTAACTACATAAACCTGTTGGAAACACATTAGTAGTACATGCAATTAAGAGGATTACATGTGCAAACTAAAGAGGGTAAAAGACCTGGGATAGGTTAATGATGGGTTTGCATCTGTGTTTGGAGACAACCTGAATTCCATGTGTGTGTGAATTAACAAGGTCTGCGGCAAATACCGGCCAAAAACCTACCAGCCTCTATAGCAGAGAACATTTCTGTCAGAGAGAGACGGATACGTAGCTCTGTGTTCATTCCATTCATGGGTGTTTGTGAGTGTGTGTGTTTATGCGTACGAAGACAGACCACACAGGGATGCGGCTGTTGCTATCTAGAGGCATTAACAGGTCTGACATTACGATTTCATGGTTGGCTGGGTGGTGTGTTTGCTTGTGTGTTTTGTTGTTTTTGTATGTGTGTGTGTGTACCGGTGTGTGTATGCTTCCCAGCAAGAAAAGGCGAGAGCGATGTTCCGGTCGGTTGAAGAAAGAGATACAGGAGGATTATTCCCTCGCTCCCCCGACCATCCCCACCCCCTCCTCAGTGTTCCCATTTACACCAACAAGATACAGAAAGACTAACAGAACACAATTGTGCGCAAACAGCATCACAAACACATTCCCGTACACAAAAGTGCACACAGAGACAATAGGGCACTACATCAACCTGCAAGGAAATACAAACGTGATCTGACAAAAACTTTTCTTTGCAACAGATGCACACATCTCTGCACGCTTCTCACCTTCATTCACAAGTAACCTTCATGTGACAGATGGGACGCGACGTGACACCGGGTCTGATCGGAGCTTTCCACACATCCACAAACCCACACATCTTTGTGACCTGTGTGCGCGACTCCATCGGCTGCTGGTAATTGACCAGGCGAGGCTCTAAATTCTGTATTTGTGTCTTTGTGCATGAGCGTAAATGCTGTTTGCGCGCGCGTGTGTCTGCGTGTTGCACGTCTGACAGTCGTCACTTCCACATTAATATTAACTGACACTTTAATTTGGATGGGAAATAGAGCATTTTACTGCCGGTTTGTCTGAGCACCGAATGGCGGGGATGGCTGTGCGACCTTTGAATGTGTTTGTGTGTGTGTGTGTGTGTGTGTGTGTGTGTGTGTGTGTGCATGTGTTTGTCTATCAGCCTGCAGTGCATCCTCTTTACTTGCTTTTCTTCCTCCTCTCCAGGCCAATCCACACATCTCCATCCCATGCTGAGTCCAATCACTCTCCTCCAATTTAGACTCATTTATGTTCAACAATACTTACTTTTCTACACAATTAAAGTAACTTCCCTCAATTTGGCGCTTCTCTCCTACATATTTTTTATATTTTCTTTATCTTGTCTCCTGTCTTCATTTCTGTCACACTGAAATAAGACTCTATCCATCCCACTTAATTAAAACAAAATGCTTTCTGCCCTGCGTTGTCTGGCTCCATCGTATCTGTCATCATCTCCAACATCCCACCAACAAGAACGCTCTCCATCTTTTCATCACTTGAGGAGCGACAGTGCTGATTACTTTCCCTGTTGTTCCAATCTCCAAATCAGAGGAAAGGCACAGTGAAGGGGTGGAAGAATTATTTTGGATGATATCATTAGCAAGCCATACACATAAACAAGCCAAAGCAAAGCACTTTGGACACATTCAGATCTGACTCATGAGGACATTTGTTTGGATTGGAAGGCACTGATAAATTGCTTGTCTTTAAGTGTGCAGTCTTGCTGGTTTGCAAATGTGGCTTGTTTGAATATAGTTTGTGTTTAAATGAGTTCATAATAAAGCCGAGCTGCAAAGGTAGACATGAAAACTAACCACTCAGGGCTAACAGAGATATTATTATCCCACTGGAACAAAGGCTGTAATGAGGAAGCACTTCGTGTGATTGTGTTTGCAGACTGACATGCTCGTGAGTATTGGTGTGTTCTGAAGCGGCAAGAGAGTCTTTTTGATGGTTGTGAAAACATCTGGGCATGAGTGTGTGAACCTGGGATCCAATGGTACTTAATTCCAAAGTTAATCAGCTAGTTGACTGTGGGTAGGCAGTCAACCTAATAACTAGGGGCAATTCCACACTCACCTTAACACACACTTATTAACTCGCAGTATGACTCTTAGGGTGAGTTAGGAATAACAGAGGGAGGAAAACAGACTCACTTGTAATTTTAATTAAACATAATTGCTACATATCTAATAGGATAAACTAAGCAAACTCTAATGATAATACAAAACATGTTGTGTGAAACAAAAAGTGTTCATATTAAAAAGCAGGGCCCAGTTCCCCATGCTCATCAGCCCAACTCAGCATGGCAATTTCCAACACAGAGCAATAAAAACAGAGGAGACTTTTCAATCAGTCCACAAAAGAAATACTCAGATGAGTCAGGAACAGCAGCTAATCACAGCACATCAAAAATCAAAATAACACACAACAATAGCATTACAGGTTGAATAAAATGATTTCACCCACTTACAACTACAAAAGACACATGAAACAAAGCTCTATTGTAAAAATCTTTTGATTTGTGTTGTGTGAAATTAAAAATCAGCTATTTTCTAACAGCACTGCAGGCAATTAAGAGGAAGGAAGGAGGCATAACTTAGCATTAATGGCATGCTTCAAATATTGTTCAGCAAGAACCTAATGTATATACGGTAATAAAGTATTCACTTGAACCTCCTGCCTAGTTTAATTAGCAATGCAATGCTATTAATGCCAGCCTGAGACCCTGCTTTTAGATTTTGATACCACAGAAAAGATAAGTTCCCAAGTTGTGTAGATCTGGATAAGGCACAGGGACAGTGATATGTAGCTCATTCTATTAAAACTTATGTAAAGAAATAGCGGCAAGTCCACCTGGGCTAAATGCAACAAGAGTTATATGTAGTATTTCTACTCAAAGTATCATTAGAGTATTCGGAAGAAAGAGTCCTGAAGTTATACCAAAGATGCCAACATACTGGATTGAAGAGATAAGAACTGAAACTATTAACCCCCGGGTGTCTGACAGATTCATGTGACCACTAGAGGGAGTAGTGAGTCACTCTAGGTCTCTTGGGTGTTGAAAACTAAAGCTATTGGGCCTTTGACCAAAGCGAAGAGATCAGATGAGATAAAAAACTGCCATGAAACAACTTTAAGAGTCAAATAATAACAGCAATAAAAGCTAGAAGCACTGTTGTTGTTTTCAGCAGTGGACACAGCTCTAAAAACAGAATGGAGTTTGATGCTAAAATGGCAGGGTTTATTCTACATGGGTGAATTTGATTATGAGGCTTAAGGAGATGTTAAGATATTACATGATGTTATCATCTTTGCTAAGTGGTCTCTTGTTGCTGTTGCCTTGTAGATCCATCCATGGTTTTACTGTGATTGTTGTTCCATTTCAGACAGTACAGCACAATCAAATGAATGAGAAACTCATTAAAATAACATATCTGGGTGAACTGAGGTACCAAAATTAATATGTATAGAAAGGAAATATCATATGATGGCTAATGCAGTGTGAACGAACTCAGCCAAGATACATAAACTTTCAATCACGATGGTAAATCCTTATAAAATAAGTCTTTCACTTGCTTCACAGCTGATGGCATCGTCTGAACACACACACACGCACACACTGATATGCTGACATGACTACACTACACAAATCTCTGCCAAATACTGTACACACAGACTAAGCCAATCATTGACACAATCACAAATGCACACATTTGCAATTTCCTGTAATCCTACACACACAGACCCTCACACAGCTGCAAATTTTATGAACTCTGCTTCTGTACAACTCCTTCCTCCCACATCCAACCATTATCCCCTCCCTCGTCATCCATCTCTTGACTTCTTATCCTCTCAGAGGATTTGATTAGACACACAAATTAGACACAATGCAATTTTCATTTAGGAAAGTGGCAGATACAGGGTTAGAGTTACAAAGGAACCAGGTCCCAGCTCATATAAAGAGCTGGAAAGACGGAACCAAAATACTTATCCAATTCACTGTATCAGGGAAAAGGCTTTAAGCCTCACTGCATTTTGTTAACCATTGTACAATACTTGTGTTGTTTAAGTTTAATATTTTTTATGTCAGTAAATTATAGTTTTGTGCATCCTGTGCCTAACATTGAATCACAATCCCAGACAATCACAACACTTATTTTACTGCAAGGGCACAATGCAAAAGGAAACACTGTGACTAACAGCATCTTAAAACTGACAGAGAATCTCTCCTCGTTTAAAACTGACTTTTTAATTTTGTTCCAAGCTTCATAAAATAGATTTTTTTTCGGCAGTATGAAGAAATAATAACACAATATCAAGTTGGAAGAAATTGCATTTGGTAATGCAATAATCAAAGTAGCACACATTAAAGCTGCAACAAAACACACTCGTCAATTGTTCAGTGCTTAATAACTGCAGTGATGTGGTGTGTGCTTCTGAAAACTTAGATCTCTACTGAGTAGTTTTTGCCAATTTATCATCCTCACTTTAAAGTCCTGTAATACAATGAGCGTGATGCGCTTTCATAAATGCATGCAGGTTGCCTGATGGGAACATATTAGCCTCAGTACAATATTTAGAATAAGGAGGAAAAATACAAAGATCTACATGGAATGTGTTTTTATTAGGGCTGTCAAAATTAAGAGTTAACACGGATTAATCCATCATCATGATTAATCTGATTAAAAATTTTAACACAATTAAACCCATCTGCAGGGCAGAAAGACTCTGAACATTTCTGCCAAGTCCAACACCTTTGGGGCAGTTTGTCCAAGTAGACTTACAGTTGTTCATGCACAAATGAGCAGTTGATCTGTTTGTGACAGGCAGCAGAACCAACCCATAAAGATGGAAGATGCTAAACAGCACATTGGCCCTCTGGATGGAAATATGAGGACAAGAAAACCAAGATGGAACAGTTGACGGACATAAAATATTATGCACACTCTTCAGGAAGGAGTTTTCTTTTCACCGAAGCACTTCCAGCTTAATATACCACATTAATACGAACCGTACGTTAGTCTGGGATTCTACTAGCACTTCAGCTAACATGTCGCCCAGCTTGCGACAAACACGTTAAGTGCATATATATTCCCTTCTTTCTTGAGTCTGTTTGCTCATGCAAAATGAAACATGATTGATATAGATTGAAAATGAATGATATTTAATCATGACTAATCGAAATTAATCCAGAGCAACCCTGCAATTAATCTGATTAAAACTGTTAATCATTTGACAACACTAGCTTTTATTTAATGACACATAATGCGAGAAAAAGACCAAATAACTTGCCCAGAGGTCTACACATTAAACCACTACTCTAATAACAATCAAACATGAAACATGAAAGTGATCTCATAACTTATGACCACTTATTATGGATAATTACAGAGACGGCAACATACTGTCTATTAATGTCAACAGAAACTCATACAATCACATGGAAAAATGAACATTCTAAATTCACTATCCTGAGAAACATTCCCGTGTTTGTCTTTAACACCTCATACAATAATGTGGGCTGCAGTTGTCACTTGACTCATCAGATGAAGAAAGACTTGGCTTGCACGCCTCCTCCCCTCTTCATCCCTAATGACTACCATTAAGGCTGTTTTGACAGAAAATTACACAGCACCTTTCTTTTAACTGTGGGAGGCCTTCCACCCACTCTGTTTTTGTGGCAGCACAGAGACTCTGGAGGCTAACCGGAAACTTTATCATGCTCATTATATTCCAATAGAAAATAGACTCACAGGCAGACACAGTGTACATTAATAGACACATGTCACCTCATGCGTGCTCTAAAAAAGGTTGAGCCCTTCCTAAAATGGTTTTATTTCCAAAAAATAAAACAAAACAATTTAACTCCTCTTGGAAATGCCACCTCGTACACTGTTTCTCTACAGGTGCATGAAATCCAATAGTTCTCTAAACAAACCTGACAAAACATAACTTAGATCTTTAGCACCAACAAGACCTCAGTGAATGTGGTCTTGGCTCACAGACTGTGGAGCACTGTAACTGGCTTCCCATGTTAAAAGAACCGTTAAAAAGCCAATACGTTCCCCTGCAGTTAGGCAGCACAAATTGTTGACATAACTTGCAGGAGTTTGGGGTCCAATCTTTTCATGAATCTGTTGATGTGGAAGCTCCAGTTTAGATGTGGTTTCTTAGCAGGCTGCTCTCTGTGTGCAGCCAACAAACAAAATACTACATCTTTCAAATTTGGAACTTTTTTGGTTTTCAAGTTTTTAGATCATAAACCTGGGGTGAAAACTTGTCCCAGTAATGGTTTTACTCCAATTTAGGAAAATAAAATGAAATTCCTAGATGCTCACCCACACAAATATACTGTAACTATGTTCAGTCATCAGTTAGAACTCTGTTTGGTTGTTCTCCTTTGTTGACTCCATTATTTTTCCAGTGCAACTTTTCCTTTACAGCTAGATGGGATACATGGAGGAGATGCTGTTGTTCTCTGGGTACTGTTATGATCGCATAAAATTTGGCGTTGATTGATTACTTGCTTACATCTTCGTCTCCTCCTCTATTTCTCTGTAGCTCATTAGTTATGGTAATGTTAGGTTAAATACATCTTAACTTGCTTGTGATTGATTTACACAACCCCACCCATAAACATTTTCTCCCTGCTTTTTCTCCTCTACCCCTGTGTCCTCTTCATCTTCCATCCTTTGTGTAAAGCACACCTTTTGGGCAAAGATACAGTTTGGATTGGAAGCAGGTAGGCTAAAAGCAGGCCAGGCTTTCAGCTTCAGTATGCAGGCTGCTGACAGAGCGCGGACTGAAGGGTCAGGAGATGAATCTGCTGCGTCACACAAACAGACAGCAGAAGGAGCGATGCCTCTCCCAGGAGGACTAACAGAATCAGACTATGAGGCTATGATACATGACTTGTATTATACAGTAGAATACAGTGACAAAACACACACTACTAGATGGGGTTATTCTCAAAAGCGCAACCTAATTAATTTACTTGAATCTAAAAACTTATCCTTTACCTCTACTCTGAATGTTATAAATCAACTGTGGGCTGTTGGCACAGCATTTAATGGTATTTAGTGTTAAATACATCACTGTTACTGGAACATTTAAGGTAATGAGGTTACATGTACAACAATATATAATTCTGCTATGGCGATGTTACAACAGTCCCCTTTATCAACCCAACATTTGTCAAGTGTCAGACATGACAAACATTAATAGCACAGCAACTGTTACAACAATAATGTGCTGTTTTTAGTGTACTGACCCAGTTGACCATACGGAATCACACAGTGACAATAACTACATCTAGTGACACACTGCAGAAGTCCTAACCACAGGGACAAAGGTACACAATTGTCCTGATGTCAGATATCTACAACTTAAAATGTTGTGATGCTAAAAGCGATGGAGTGCAAGGCATTCTCACCCTGACAAATTTATACACTTATTTTCACACTTCAGGTGTTAATGTAGGGGCTTCGATGCTTCAGGGAGCCAGTAAACTCCAGACTAACCTCTGCAAGACAGCACGTCTCCATAAACCAAACCCAAAATAATATGTTTGCAAAATGCATGCACACAGGACATCATTTTGTCTTTGTAGGAAGAACATGCTCACTGCAGTTCTGTTTTGTGCAAATACATAAGGAGCGTTCTCTCAACTGTGCACAGATGATAGCACAAAACATAAAAAAAAATAAACAAATACAAATGTACACCCACCTGTCTCTGTCTCCAGCAGTGATGGCATGAAGATGATTGGCGGCTCCATCAGCGCAGGCCTTAAGGAGAGCTAAATGAAGAAAGAGAGAGTTAAATATTAAGAGATATGCCCTGAATTTTAGCCTCAGTAATACAGTTGCTTTAGACTGATAGGTTGAAGACACTGTTTCTTATAAGCCAGTTCAGTTCATGTGGTTTCACTGATGATTAAACAAGTTTTCACTTATGCAAACATGAACTATGCATAGCTGTGTACATCTGATTAGTTTTATCCTTTTGCAATGCCATAATCTGACAGGTGCAGAAATGGCATGCAACCTCTAAACACATTTAAAAGTCATCACCACTGACATGAAACACCACTCATGACTCTTTCTGCAGAAGTGAGATTAAAAAGAAGTCCAAAGGCACACAAAGTACTCCAATGCCACTCTTGTGTTAGATACATTTTTCATATGTTTGGGTAACATACTGCATATTCTGCTTTTTGCAGTTTTCTTGGTGATGCCGAAAGTCATGCCATCATGCAGCGACTTCTGTTATTTACCACAAACTTTAAAACTGTTAGACATGGTAATGTAATTGAACTTTTTAATACATAATACAAATGTTAAAGGCTCAATTCTCTTGTACTGCAGCTTCATTTAGCTGATTTTTAGAGTGGTTGGTGCTCAAAAAATCTTATCTTACAAAAGAAGAAGTGAAGTGAAGGAGCATTTGTCTAATTTAAAAACAGACAAAGGAGGCAATTATTTGTTAGTCCTGAAAGTATTTTCAAGTTCGTCTCATTGAGATGCAAACTATTTGCAAATATATGCACTTTCATGGCCTCTATTCTATTCAAATTGAACAGGCAGCTTATTTTTAAGAGCCCTTTTTCTGTGTGCAGCTGTAGTGGTGCAAAGGGAGAAACTTCAAAGATAAAGCTCTGTTTTTTTTTGTTCTTTTTTTTAAAGAAACCAAGGTCTGCACAAAAGAGGCAGGCAGCATCTATACATATGTTTTCTGTCTCATTGGCCATCTTTCTCCAACTGTGTCCATTTCTGAAGCCTATTTCAAGCCGCATATGTACCGTACATACTAGTACATGCCTGAGTGTATGGCCTTGGTTACCTGTAAAAGAATACTGTAAATAAAATGAGAAAAATGATGCAGCATTATACAATATAAATACAAGTTTCTACACGCAATCTGTGAAAGCATCACTTCAAGTGAAAATGAAATGAAATTTCACCTTCAAATGAATTTCACTTTGTTTGTCACTTCTCCCCTCTCATTCCCCTTACTGTACTGAATACAAAACAGAACTTGTTCTCTTCAGAACAGCCTGACATCATTCATGTCATTCATTATGGGAAGCAACGATCTGGCCCCTATTTTCTTCAATCAGCTGCATTATGTTGCCTTGAAAAGTTATTTATAAAACTGCAGCTGTGTTCCAATGTCTAACACAAACTATAGGTCATCAGTAATACTAACACAGAAGGAGAGAGCTCATGAAAGATACTTACAAAGACTACCTGATGACTTGCAGCAGCTGTAAAAGTGCATATTAGTTTATTATTAGTTGTGTTTTTGTGACTATCAATCTGACACAGTGACATGTAAAGTAACCTTCAAAAGGTCCTACTTCATATTGGAGTTGGGCACATTATCAATTAGTCCTGTGGAAAACAACAAATATGAGTAGATACCGAACATAAAGATTTTGAAAAGAGCTATTATGTGAACTAGGGAGGAAAAGAATGCTGAATTTTATTTGTCTACCATTGCCAGAGTTACTTATTTATTTTCATTAATGTGTGAGTTGTGCTTCACCTTTTGACACATTCGATCAGATTCCTTTAACTAACAACTAAACAACTGAGGAAAACACTAATGAAAACATAGGTACAAACACAAGATGTTATTTTACGCTAACCACTAAGGGCCTGATTTACTAAGATCACAAATAATGGGCGCAAATGTACTTCCTTGCGCTAAAAAATGTGAGTGCTATTGATTTTCGTGTCACAGGTGATCAACTAAGATTACCTGCACAAATGACAACAGGCGCAAAGTCTTGGAGACTGCCCTATTTAAATGTAGATCTTCCATGTGCTACTGGTTGTCGTCATGGAGACAGTACGCTGTAAAAACTGCTCTGGGATACACCAGCACTCATGAATATGAAGTTGCTCTTTT
>JAPTMW010000014.1:25802445-25812801 GCA_029822955.1 Ostorhinchus angustatus | reverse complement strand
TATTACATGAGACCGTCATGTAGTTGTGAAGGGAAAAAAAACAGGGTAAATCCCTTTGAAGCTTTTTCTAGTCTACAGCTGACTTTATTTTAGTGGTCATATGAACAAAAAGGTTGGCTCTAATTATGTTCTTGTCTTTTTAATGGAGTGCCTTACGTCGGCTCCATCATTATCAATAATTAAAATGCATAAAGAACATCACTGCTCACACCCACTGCTGTTCTACAGGATGGCTGTTGATAATTCTCATGTTTTCCTCACCTTTTTGCTTTGTTTCATTGGTGAGAAAAAACATAAAATGTTCTTAGGGTATCTTTTTTGTCACTGGATGGAACAATGAAATCTCAGGAGAGATCTTCAGGTGTTACTTTGGTGTGTGTGAGCAGTCTCTGTGGGATGTTCTTCATATTGTCAGTGTTTGAGCACAGACCAGCGTGTTACATTTCGCTTGCTTTTCAGACCTCAGCACATAGCCGCTACATGGTGAATTTACTCTAAAAGAACATGTGAGCAAACAGAACAGAGAATGAAAAGATGACATTGGATCAGGAATTACTTTTCATTTCAGACAGGATACAAACTGGAGGAGAAAATGGGCACAAAACACATTTTGTGGATTGGACAACGCAGCTTCTTCTAAATAGTGTAAAGGATAACAGCCTATTGAAATGATGCTATCTCCACTGAGCAATGTGTTCTTGTGCGGATATAAGTTGGTCATTTTTCCCGTGGCACTACAAAACCATTTTAGGTTTATGCAAATCTAAATCCTAAGTCACTGCTGCATTACCAGACGGCTATAAGTAAAAGTAAGAAAGATTTTCAAATGGTTCCAGGTCCAGGTGGATTATATTTCAGAACATGGAATAGACAGATGTCAGAGTCACTTTCTGAAGGCTTTTATGAAATGATACAAGGTTTTTTGCCCTGAGGCACATTCACACTTCCTTCCCATCATACCAAGAAGCTGGTAAGTCCAAATACAGTTCTGACTTTTACTACTGGAATCTGAGTGAAGCAGATGAGGGTCAAGTGTCTTGCCCAAGGCCACTTTTAAATGACACCTTTTCAGCCCAGATAAAGAAATACTTCTCCTCTTCCTCGGTCCAGATTTCCACACCTTGTCCAGGGGATTCGAACTGGTAATCTTCTGGTCCCAAGCTTGGCTCTCTAATCTTCTGGTTAGTGCTGCCCAAATTTATGCGGAAAAAGTATCGGGTAAAGAGCTGGGACCTGTGAAATCCTCTCACCTCAGCACCAGGGAGAACTCGTGACAGAACGGCAATGTAATAACTTCTCTTCATAAAACATGTCTCCGGGCCATGGCTTAAATCTTCAATCAGTATGTGCTCATACAGATTGAGCTTTAAATTCAGCAAAGTATGAGTTTTTAGCTTAGTTTAGGACGTTCTTGAGATTACACAGCTTGTGAATGCTGCCTTCAGTCTGCATCCACACCAATCAGCTCTGCTTCAACACACAATGAGTAAGAAATTACAGCGTTGCTGCAAAATTAATGTCAGAGAAAGAAACACAGAGTAGCAGACACTTTTTTTGCTCATTTAGAAGATCCAGACCCAGACAAAAACAGTTGCATTTAGTGTTTGTTTCCATCTGAACAATGTCGTTTACTCCATTTGTGGAGGACAATAAATGAACTTGTGTTTTTCTGTGAAATACACAACACTTAAACATACATATAATATAAATACTCTTCTAAAAGTTTCTGTCACTACTTACCCATTAACACAGACTTCAGCGTTATGTTTGCATTTTATTTTTTACTTGTCCACTTAATAAACACTATATACAGTAAATAATCTAATTGGATTTTTTTTTTAGGTTTAGTATGTTTGTGTGGTGTTTGTTTGGTTTCAGTGTTTTTCATCTCCGTCAGGAAAAAGTAATTCAACTTCACTTTTGTTTCTGTGTAATTTGCTTCTGCTTCTGCTTGGATGTTTGTGTCACATCTGTCAATAAAAAGTACTCAAACATAAATCAGATTCAACAACTCAATGGATTTTTTTCACCAGGTTTTAAGAACTTAAATCAATGACACAGCTGCATTTGGTTAGAATTTGTTGTAAGATCTAATTTTGGTGAACAAGTCTTAGGTGCAGACACAATGTTAAAAAGAACAAAGATAAATGAAGAAACTGCAGTGTTGGTCGAAGTGCAAGTTACTCAGTTAAATCAGGAAAAGTGAGTTTAGAAGCTTTTATTTTCTTTAATTTTCCAAACTGAACAGGTTAGCGGGTTGCTATTTCTTATTTGTTTTGTAAAATCCAAAACTGTAACCATCTAAAAAGAACTTCACCTCAAATTTCCATGCATGGGTTTCTTATACTTTTCTTATTTCTTTATATTTCTTGCTTAAAAAACACATCTTTTTTTTTTTTCTTTTACATTGACTATAAACATAAAATAAAATCCTGACAAACAGAAGGCAGGACTTTGCAACAGCTTTACTATTTAAGACTTGAAAGTGGAGGTAGTGCACGGGCCTCTGTAAGATACCATTCAGACGCACCACTTTGGACAAAACGTACTGTCAGTAGTAGGAGGTAACCTCTGGAATAGCTCACCCCTCCCAATAAGAGAGTGTCTGACAACGCTTTTAAAACTCACTTATTAAAACAGTGGCTTCTGGAAAACTGAGATGCACTCTCATTTAATTGACATACATTTCATCACCCGTACACTTTCTGTGTTAAATTGTATGAAAGTATAGAGGTGAGTGTATAGGCTAATGCCCCTGTGGTCAGCCTAGGTCTATTTGGTTTTTGTTTATTACCCCGCCCCCTGAAAGAGAGGCGAGGGTATTGTTTTTGGTCGATTTGTTTGTTTGTTTGTTTGTTTGTATGTTTGTTAGTTAGCAACTTAACGCAAAAACTACTAACATCTGCATGAAATGTTCAGGAATGGTGCAAGGTGGTCCAGAATAGATCCCATTAAATTTTGGTGAATGTAGGTCAAAGGTCAAGGTCAAAGTCACCAAAAATGTGTTTTCGCAATGATAAGAGATAGGGCAAATCAGGAATTTCCTTTTCCTTCCTGTTTACTCAGTTTTGCATAGAGCTTCTTTTTGCTGTCACTGTTGATGTGCATTAACATCAAAACCTTGAAGGACAAATCTGAAGACTCTAGGTCAAAGGACAAGATCACAATAAAGGTCATAATTGAATTTTGGATATAACTTTTGAACTATTCATCTTAGAGACTTCCAATGAGCACCAAAATACTGGTCTTTCACTTCTGCATCTTGTGTGTATAGATTTTGACCTATTGTTGACCCAAGAGGTCGGGGGTTACTCAGTCAATACCTAAAAACTCAAATGAACTCTAAAGGAAAAACGAGTGGAGATAGAGACTTAGTTACTATTACTGACAGATAGGAAACCAGGTATGGGCTTCAAAATGGCGTCATGACCTTTGACCTTGAGTGACGTTACAAAGTCAGAATCAAGGTCACATTATTTGAAATGGTCGTAACTCCAAAAAGAGTGGTGATAAGTACTCAGTTGCTATTGTTGACAGATAGGAAACTACTAGGCTCCTAAGTGGCATCATGACCTTTGACCTTGAGCGACCTTGAAAGGTCAAACCCATAGTCCCACATTTGGAGATGTCCATTAAGACCTAAAACGTTTGTGAGGGGCGGGGTTTGTTGTGCCTGGCACCACTTGTTTGCTTGTTTTGATGATGTCTATGTCATCATTAAGTGTTTTTTTTTATTTTTTATTCATAGCGAACGGGTGATGTATCATTGTCGGCTATTTTATATCTTGTTCTGTCATGTGCTTATCGGGACTGCGGCTGGAAAGTGGTTATTTTTACTAATTCTGGCATATTTACATGGGTGTATTTTTTATACAGCAATGTTCATAAATATGCATGGTCCCTATTAAATACACTAATAAAATAAAATAAATATTTGTCCAAAATACAGTTTACAGTGAAGACAGAACAAACATCCAGAGTGCAAAATAAGGAAGCAACAAAGAAAGGAACTGAAGAAAGAAAAGACAGAAAAAAATATTTCTTTTGTGAGATATAGAAAGGAATAGATTACCCTGTATGGGCTGCTGCTGGGGCTGGATTTTACCTACAAGCAATCTTTCTGGAGAGTGCCTACTCATGTGTGTGTGTGTTGAAGTCTGCTTCGTGTAGTCTCTTGGGGTAACCCTTTTATCCCTGATGACAACATATCACATGCAGCCTTTGCTCGCACTCTTTCTCTTTTTACACTTTCTATCTCTCAAATGCAAAAGCACACAGTTTATTTCTTCAGTTCTGACACTCAGTACGTTTCCATCCAGCTGTTTTTATCCTCACTTTCAATTTCTGTATAAAAAAGTCCTGGTGGATATGCTGAAGATTTTTTATTTTACACCTGGGAAAAGAGAAAAAGTTAATCTATAAATGAAAGGTTAATGCGATTGGGATTGGGAGTAGATTGATGTATAATTATATATGTGCATGTGTGGACCCACAAGGTTGGAACATTCACCATATAAGCAAAAAAAAAGGAATACTGCAATGAAATATCACCATATATTAAGACTTGAAGAGACAAATTCAGGGCATCACAAGCTGTCTCAGATCTTGATAAGTTTACATGGGGTGGCAAGAGGTCTTTGCAGGATGACATGGGAGGATCATATATATAAATCTATAATGTCAAAATATGTACAGATTATCCCTTTAACACAAACTTACTTTGGGCATTTTACATAGATTGATAAATTCAGTGCATTCCTCTCCAATACAGTGCAATTGTGTCTTTGATTTAACATCACATCTCTTTATCTAAAGACCCTAAGGATAGATTTAGGTAATTTTTCAGTATTTAAAGAAGAAATAGTTGAAAAGTATGATTTTCATGTTACTTTCAAGAAGATATAGATAGATAATGTATCTACTTTGAAGGAGCTAAATATAATAGTTTGTACTTTCAAATATATATGGCCTAAATGTATAATTAGATTGCTCAGAATAAAGAGTCCTGAAGGTATGTCTAAAATTCCAATATGCTGAATCTATTCATATCAACTGCTCAGCAGATTAATTTGACCACTAGAGAGAGTAGTGAGTCACTTTGCTGGTCTCCCATGGTGAGGAAAACTACACCACTGGACATTTGACAAAAGTGTCAGAAAGTCAATCAATCAGTCAAAGTTTATTTAAATAGCACTTTACAACAACATAAAGTAGACCAAAGTGCTTTATATCTAAAACCATCATTAAATTATAAGACAGCAACAGTTTATTAAAATACCATAAAAATGCACAAAACAATAAGACACACCACACAGTGACAAAAAAAAAACACCACAGATTTAAAACCTAATAGTGTCTCACTGCTAAGGGTTAAAAGTCAGTCTAAAGAAAGTGATGAAATGGGATGAGAACCACTAAGACATAACATTTAGAGTCAAAGAGAGTGACAAAGGCATAAGAGCTAAAAACACTGTTGTTATTTTCACCACTAGACACAGCTCTGAATGAAAAGAACAGAGTTTGATGCTGAGATCATTTTCTTCTACATGGGTGTGTTTGACTGTTATGAAGGTATAAAGTTAATATGCTATGCCATTTTCTTTACTAAGTTATTGTTAGCTAACCCCCCCAGACTAAACTGTGACAGTCCTGACCCTGACAGATCTTCAGTGCAGCTGTTGACAACACAAACCATACAGAAAATGGAGGTGATTTGTAGTTTTATTAAGGCTTTTTTTTGTCTATAAACCAAGCTAAGCTAACAGAGCTATAATGTAAACTATCAGCTGATAAGGTAACATTCATGGCTATTCCGAGACAGTTATATTTTGAATTTCTGTCAAAATAACTGGCTGGGTTTTTCATACGAAGGAAAAAAAACAGGATAATACCTAAGTACAGATGTGTGTAGAATTTAAAAATGAGCTTTATACTTTATTCAGTGTGATACAGGCTGTGGATACATAGTATTGATTCTTTGGTGGTTTTGGTAGCTGTGGGTGTGTTCTGGTCCGTGACTTACTCCTGCTATTGAATGTTTGGAATATCAATTGTACATTTAACCCTTTTAATGTCACTCACATGAAATATATTTAGGTAAGGAACATTGGTAAGTTAGGAAAAATTTAGAGAAAGAAGATAATGTATTGTTGACATTGTTATGGTGGATTTTTTAAGGCAGGTATGTAAATAAAAGGAATGTAAATTACAATAAATTCATGTTCTTGCTAATTCATATGGCTGCTTTTGAAGTTGGAAGTGATAAAAAATGAATATAAACTGGATTTTGATTAGAGGGAAAGGATAATGTCCTCAAGTAAAATAACTCAGTTCTTTTTATTTTTCCCTCCACCTCTTGTTGTGAAATGGGGAATAGGAACTTTCTTAGGGCCTTCAGTGGCTTGTGTGTGTTGACTGTAATAAGTTTCCTGAGGGCATGAATCAGAAAGGTTTTTGGAAGAATTTGAAGCCATGTACTGTATGAAAATCAGTTGAAAACCCCCCCAAAAATCAATAAGTCTATACATGATGTGTGGGGAAGCTGTAACTCAGGGGCCTCAGGCTTCACCCGATCATCCGACAATATGTGTGAATCCCAATAGTTCAGGGTTGAGTTGGTTTAAAATAAATTAAGTCTTTCAAGCAAAACCAAATTATGTTCAAGTTAAAAGATTATTTCTTGAACAAGAAGCAAGTTAATGGTTAAATGTGACAATATGCTGCATTAATTACTTGTTTCCATATGTTCATTAACAGTTTGGTGCTTGTTTCATGATTTACCCTATGGGTGTTTAAAGCAACATGATACACACAAACACACACAGTTTTTTCTCTCTAGTGATACAACAGATGCTTTTGTGTCGGATTTTGTGCCTGATTTTGTGCAATATGAATGAGAAAAACAAGCATGCAAAGAAATGTCTGACTGACTGACTGAGTGCAAGGCTGGCTGGCTGTTTGGTTTTCTAATTCATGAGGTAATTGCTGACTGACTGGCTTGCAGGAGGGGAGCTTTGTTGCCTGGCAGATAGGCTGGCTTGATTGACAGACTTGCCTGCATTGCTGACTGGCTGGCTGCTGAGGTGATGCAGCAGCAGCTAAAGAATTACAATGCTCTATAGCAGAGGAAAAAAATCAATAGCTATTCAGGACGTGTAAATAAAAATCACCTTTTACTGTATTTTAACAAGTACAGAGTGTTTTGTTTTGAGCCAAGTTGTACCTAAGTTATTATTCATACAAAATACATTATTATCTCCACCACGGAAGTTATGTTTTCATCGGGGTTTGTCTGTTTGGTTGTTTGTTTGTCCGTTAGGAAGGTAACTCTAAAAGTTATGGAAGGATTTAGACGAAATCTTCAGGAAATGTTGATACTGGCACAAGGAACAAATGATTCAGTTTTGGTGGTGACGGGGAGGGGGGGGTGCTTTTGTGGTTGGGTTATGAAATATTGTACTGAAAAGAGATGACGTAAGAAAGTGGTGATAGATTATTAAAACAAAATAGGCCGATGGAGTAACTTAGGTAACTAAGGTTTCCTTTAATAAGATAAATCTGAGACCAAACGATATTTGATATGTACTTTACAGATAGCCTGGCTCTCTGAAAGGCCTGTGCTAGAGTGAGGGTGAACATTTCTATTGTCCAGCAGCAGGACTGTGATTCTCCTTCTTTCCATTATATATCAGTTTGTTAGTCTCCTTCACTACATGAAAGAACAACCTCTGAGCTTCTCTACAGTCTAAAAATGGCAAGTTATTTTTTTATGTCCTATTTTCTTTTCAATGTCTCGGCTTTTAGTATAATAATAATAATAATAATAATAATTATTATTATTATTATTATTATTACTACTACTACTACTAATAATAATAATAATAATAATGATAATAACCTTTATTTAAGCAGAAAAAAAGAGATTAAAAAAAAAATCTTTTGCAAGAGTGTACTGGCCAAGACAGCAGCAGCAGAAGTTACTGAAAATAGAAATTCCAGCCATACATCCAAACTAAATCCATACATAAAACATCATACTATAAACATACATATAGAACAGCACCAATAACTCAAAAGGTAGTTATAGTATACAACAAGGAAGAATCTCAAAGCAGAACCCAATTCAATTAGAAATACACTTATATCCAGATTTATCTTTTTTTCCATCATTTAAAATGACTTTGAATGTATATAAAGAGACCAGCACCTTCGTTTTTGGTTCCTTCTGTCTCTTTTTTTCCCAGTTCTGTTCTGACTTCCATAACATATAGAGATAATAGGCTGGCAGGAGGGAACCTAAGACTTCTACCCCTGTTCCAGAGCGAACCACCTCTATCCACAGAACTAACAAAGTGTGGAGTCTGGAGACTACATTACAGGTATGTAATGCAGCTTAGCAAGCGTTTCTCTCTGGGCGCATTGACTTCTTGGAGCCTCTGTTGATGGTTTGTCATCTTAACACTTTTGTTTGTTTTGTCTTTGTCTGAACAAATGTTAATTAGGCTTTTTACTAGTTGCAGAGCTGGGATTCCTGTTTCCCAGAGCTTCCAGTTTTTATGCTAAGCTGTTGGCTTAAGCTTCATATTTAGCCACAGATATGAGAATGGTTTGATTTTCTGATCTCAGCTTCATGTAAGACAGGAGGATATAGTACCACTTCGTTAATGTTTAAAGAAGTACTACTTCCTTTCCAAAGTCTCTGGCCTGTTCTGGCTTATTTTCTGGTCTGGTAGAAAAAACTGGAAAATTGGGATTTGGACAGCTCAACCATCACCCCATCTCCTTTTCAGTGAAGGAACAAAGATATTTCATCTGCGGGGGCTGACAAGACAACGTGTGAATTGTGTTTGAAGAAAATCCACTGACATAAAAACATGACTATTAAAGTGTCTTGAATTGATGACAAATTGCTTTAACATTAGATAGAGCTCAATATGCAGTAAATAGGAAAATAACAAGAGAGAACAAGTCTGAAACATTAGTATGAGTAACATCAGTATAGCAACCTTATGCGCTGCCTGACAGTGCTGACACATTTTAAACATTTAGCCATCAGTTCTTCTGTAGACGTAAACAAGTGTGTCACTTGAAGGAGCGAGGGATCCACTGAAGCAACATTGCAGGAGAAACATAAAAAATAGATGCCCTTTAAGGACTATATTCTCTTGTAACAAACTGAAGACAGGAGCTGCAGTGTATTCAGATGTATTCTCATCTGTGAGACTTTACGATACGGTAACACTTTAACCCATAAAGACCCAAACAGCAACCAAAACCATCTACTGATCTAAACTGTTTAATAACTTCTGATCCACTAATCCTATCAATACATGTGAATATCTGCTGTTAAATACAGTTTGTCATCTTTTCATGGTCATCAGATATGACCCATTTGGAGGCTCAGAGAAACGCCGTCATCTTCTACAACATTGATTCACCAGTAAAACCTATGGAGTTGGATCAATGACAGTGGATGGACACACTGAGTTTATCTTCAGTTAATGATACCTTTGCTGTAAAAAAAAAAAAAATTCTTGTGTTTTCTGCATTTTTTTTTCAACATAATAACCTTCGACTTTAATCCGAGCTTTCTTGACATTTACATGATCAGGAAATTAAATACAGGAAAATACATCATTTTCACTGAAAAAACAAAAAACAAAAAAAAATACATAGGATAATATTATAATAAATGATAATAAATAAGAAAGTTGGAAAAAATGAGGAAAATTCATTTGGAAACTGCCACAAAAGTAGCACTGGGTCTTTATGGGTTAACAGTAGAGCTCATTGTTTATATTTAATTTGGAAAAAATCACTGCTATCTAAAATTTAATTCTCAAATGGCTCGTCTTGTTAGGACAGCAAATGGGATATTCCACAGTGCAAGTTTTACCAAGGATGTTCATGTTCCATTTTATGTCTTTGCACTATTATTAAAACTGAAAATGAATGGTTAGTTTCATACAAGAGCTGGTTGAGAGGGTCAAGTGATATTGTCAGTATGATGAAAGAAAGATGTTAATATTGTCTTCCCTCACAGCTGCTTCTGAATGAAATAAAGGCCATTCATCAGTGGACAGCACTTTGGTTGACGAGAGAACACCACACTGTTACTTGTCTGACTTGTAACACGCCTTTTCCACTGTCTCGCTTTCTGATCTTCCTGCACTGCAAAATACAATTGTTGAGCTAACATATTAATGTGTTTTAGAATAACAACTGATTACTTGACTTGTGATAACACAAAAATACTAGTTAAAAATGTCTCAAATCTTGACTTGAAAATCCTTGTCTAATTAATCTAAAATTCTGGCGGCTCAACTTCAGTGACAGTTCAGGAGATTAGGTGGAGTA
>JAPTMW010000014.1:25676764-25690288 GCA_029822955.1 Ostorhinchus angustatus | reverse complement strand
AGGTTGATGGGCAGAAAGATATTTGTACGTTTGTGTGTGTTGCTAAGATGATTGCACGGGTGCAGAGCAGGATGAGCGCCGATCGAAGCCTGGAATAACATTAAGCGAAACCTTTCTTTTCTCTCTCTGTCTCCTTCGCTCTCCTTGGCATTCTGTCACTCATCTGTCTCATCACTTAGACCCTGTCTCTGGTTCTTTGTCTTTATTTGTCTCTTACTTTGTTTTCTTCTTGCACTCCATATCTGCCTTTCGTTCAGAACTCTTTTGCCTCGTATTTCTTTCTCATGAAAATATGTGAAAATAAGTACTCATAACTCAGATATATAAACAGTCTTTGCATTCATACTGTATATAAATATAGGCACTGTCAATAGACATACATGCACTGTTAACCTCTGTTAGTAGTCATCATTAATACAGATTGAAAGGGTTCAGTAGCTGCAAGGCAAAGTGTCTGATTATGGATGCCGGAAGAAAGGATGTGTGTGTATCAGTGTGTCAAGTGTTAATTGCGTATGTGTGATTGCATGTGTGTGTGGCGGTATATTACTGTGTATCTCATGTGCGAACGGATCTCTCAATGCGTGCAATTATTTTCTGTTGCTTGTGACAAATTGGAAGAAAATGCAACTATTGCCAGTAGCTTTGGTGGTTTGTGCCTCCACTGAATACACAACCTGTTATTAGCAGAGCCGGCTTTTCTTAGTCACTCCATTCCTTTTTGCGGACTGTGTAACTGAGTCTGATATTGTTTCTCCATTCTCATTTATCATCATAGCTCTTCCTTTCTAGCAGTGTGCTGAAGATATGACTGCTGGCATCAATGTGAAAAAACACAGGAGAAAAAAAGGAAATAAGTCAGCACATGTCTCTTTGAATGCTACACATTTTTAGATTGATATAACCAATGCTCTCTTACACCTAACCTGTCATTAAATTGATTTTAAATTATGCAGAGTGCCTCTCGGAATTCAACGATGCAACTTTTAACCTAAATTAACCACTTATGTAAAAGCCACTTGAATTTGACAGCATGATGCTCTTCTCCAAATAATTTTCAAAGTGCTGTTTATCAGTGACCTACTCTGTCTTTTTAGTGTACAAGTAAATCATTTGTGCTTTGATCCAAGTACAGTACATCCCCTCAACAGAATTAGGCCAGCAACACCTCAAAAAGGCTCTGTGGTGTATTTCCAATGTCCCAGATGCAGTAACCTCATCGCCAGTGCAGTAGTCATGAAGAGAATCAAGTGTTACACATCAGTATCCACAGGCATTTCAGCAGATTTGTTCCACTGATAGATTTGCAGTGAACTCACACTGCACTCTGTTCTTAAGGTGTAAAATAACCTTGTCTAGAGAGGCCAAATTATTATATTGTACCCATCTCATTTCAGATTTGAATCACAGCTCAGCTTATTCTCTTCTCATACTTTATTCTGTTTTCCACTCTCCTGCTTCCACTTTACTCCCCTCTTCTCTCCAGTGTTGTTTCTTGGGCTCACAGCTGATTTCCTCTGAGGATGTACGTCCTCTACTCCAGCATGGCTCTCTATTTTGAACCCTTTCCTTGTAAATTTTCTGAAAGGAATTCAGCAGCAGAGGATAGCTAAATGGATGAGGGGGTGAACATTCTTAACCTCAGAGAAAAGAGTGCATACTAGGTTTTTCCCTGAAAGTATTTTGGGTGCCTGTGTTTGTTTTTCCTCGTGTATATTTGCATGTGCGCTCCTTGACATATTGTGTGAACATCCCTTTGTGACTAATGGAAAGGGTGGTGTGCAGTCTCGTTCAAAACCATTCCTGTAGTCACTCCAAGCTAAATGGACTCCTGTTGTTAACAGGTTTCTAGTGTTGTTGGGAGGCTCATGTAACAGGGGTCAGACACAGAGCAGACCACTCTTACACTTCTCTCTGTCTCATTTTTTCCTCTAACCCTGTTTCTGCTATTCTCCGTTTCTGTTTTTACAAGACTGCTACCTTTTTTACTCTTTCATACTTTTTCTTTGCCTTTCCTTGTTTGTTGATCTTTTTACAGTTTAATTATCGCACAGTTAATGCTATTTTTCTTAAGCGTATTGCATATTGCATATAAAAGCAGATGCTGTATATTTGCTAATTTGCTAAGTTATTTGATAGTAAAAGTACTTCCAAGCCCTTACATTTAACACACCGTTTTGCTGATGATATGTGGTACTGTGGTCAGCTTTAAAACCCAGAAGCTATCCTCAGTATGACCTACTGAACGACAGGATTAAGCCCATCATCTGCATTCGGCTTGGGTTTAAATCCTGCACACACAGCCAGCTGTCATTCCCTCCCCCCCACATATCATTTATGGCCACAAAATCAGAATGGTTAGAATAGGTTAAGCTGCTGTTAACATCCCCATTTGTGTGGTCATTTGGATTGTATTTTAGCGTAATGCATATGGTCAAAAGGTTAATTGCAGCTAAGGTATTATATTGCACAAAATTATGATACTGCATCTGAGTCTAGCACCTGACATTGTTTTTAAGTCATCATAACACGGTAAAGGAAATTAATACTATATTTAATGTATAATTTGGTGATTCATGCAATTAAAGAGCACAAATGGCTGATTACTATACAGAAAGCATAATATACCATCTGAACAGTCACTAGAAAGATCCAGTATGTTTACTCTGCTGTAGGTGAAATACGACACTATGCAGTAAATGTCTCATCTCATATATGAATAAGTCTAATTATATTTTAAGCACTTACAGTTACAGTATTATTGGTGTTTATTTTTAGGGATGGGCACTCCTACTCTTACCAATACTGCTGATCGGTCATTTCAGTACCGATACTGCTTATTGATTGGTTCTTTTTGTTAGCTTAGGGTTACAGTTCAAATGGAGAACAGACTAATTGCTTCATTTTCTCATGTTTAGTGTAAATAATTAATGTGCGGCCAATAATCTGTAGGAGGAAAGTGCAACAGCATTATTCAAACTAATCACTGCTTTAGACTTTGATTTTGAGATATAATGTGAAACAAATGTCATAACCAGTTATTTACAGCTAAATAAAGTACGGTCTCTTTCACTTTACATTTGTAAGTATAAAATTAAAGGCAGACATTTTTCTTCAGCTGCAGTTTTACAGTGTGCTAGTTTGCCTGCAGCCTGCAAATCCCTAAATCCACCTCTGCACTGAGCTCTGAAACTATGAATTTCTGAATAGATCATATGATGCTCTGTCCATTTCTGATTAAATTTATGAATGGGACCATTGTGATACAATCATCTGGCTATTGGTCACTTTTAATTATTACCTTGTATTTTTATTTGGGCTCCAGGCTGTTGTTACATATAACATAAGTGGCAAAGCAACAACAGATGAACTGTAAGCTAAGCAAACAGTGCATTTTTCTTCCTGTATTTGCTGGACTTTGTCAGAAGTTGCCACAGATTGTTAATGTTTTCTGCCAGAATGTGCAAAGTACTAGTTGCACAATCAGTGAACTTTACCGTTCAGACCTCTGTGAACTTTAGCCGCTGCCACTAAGAGCAGTATGTCTATGTGTGTTTGTGCTGCACAGAGCTGCAATGTGTGTGTCTCAGAAAGCTGCCCTCACCCCTCACACACCACCCCAACACAGAGGACTCTCATCTGGATTGAAAATGGCAAAAATGCATCACAGACTGAGATGGGTTAGTGGAAAAAAAATTGCAAGAGAACTTTATGTAGCGGTAATAAATAGGAAAAATCAATTTTCTTAATTTCTCACGTACTGATAGGGAAACCAATAAGATTAGAGTTTATCAGTATCCTGGTCTCTAATTTATCCCCAAGGCCTGTTTATTACCAAGTTTTGGTACCGTCCCTACTTAGGATTCAATTTGACATGGTAGTCTCATACAAAAAATGGGTACTTTTCCTATTGTTGTTGTGTTGCTTACCAGAAGTGTGTATATGGTGACACTGCCTGAACGTGTAAGTCATGTAAGCAAAGCAGCAGGCATATGACAGTGGCCTTCCTTTGAATGCTGTTCAGACACTACTGTGTTTGGCGGTGCGGTGAAACCGTTCCTGATGTTCCATATCAAAGGGAAGGCTGGCACACATGCTGTTACCTGTCATAAAGTAGTACGAGCGTGGGAGACATGAAAACAGGAGAAGGGAGGTGGAAAAATACAAAAGAAAACACTTTGTTTTATAATATTTACTTGGAAAGAAACTTAAAAACTATAAGTAATGATTCAAATTTGGGGTCTGTGCTTGTGAACACATAACAATGTAAAAAGGACTTTAAATGTTTGTTGAATTTTAATGCATTAAGATGCAGGGCAGACTGACTTCTACATCTGTTTGTGCTGCAAGAACATAGAGAATGAGATTAGTGTAACATGAAGATGACTACATGATTCCTTCTCTATGTGCACCTGCACACACCTAATGAGTCTACTCCAAGTCCCATTTGAATGCCATGCACTTTATATTGTTTATATCAGAATTGGTAAGGTTGGAATAGGAAACCACTGTCTGGTGCCCTTGTTCATGGCTGTTTACCAAAACAACTGAAGGAAAATACTAAGCAATAGATAAATTAGTGATGACAGCACCCAAGTGGGAAAAAGGTTGCAAAGTTTGTTTATATCATGTGCAGTGACTCATTCAAATTGACTGCTATTAAATTTTTACCTGCATCTCTATGTCCATTTGAAAAGGCTCAGTCCTCGTTCTGTATCTCTGGCTCTATCTACTCCTCACTGCCCTCCATCTTTTGAGCCACCAACAGCCCTACTCTAATCCCCCAGCGGGCCCACTCTCCCTGGGACAGGATTAGAGACCTCTCCCCTAAATGCAGTGGAGCTCGGGGCTATTTCTCAATGTGCATGGGCATATCTCCGCACTTACAAGGGTATGATGTAGCACGAAAAAGAAATGGACAGTGAGAAAGAGCTACAAGGAAGTGGAAGTGAATGGGATAGGAAGACACAATGGGAGGTAGGAGAGACTGGAGGTGCAGAGGTATAAATCACTGAAACACAATGTGTCAGATGAAGGACAAAAACATCTCCTGCTGTCCTCTGGGGTATGGACTGAAGGTCTGAGATGAGAGGGACACAGAAAATATGAAAAATTAGTTGAGTGAAAATGTCAATTAAGTGTACAAGTGTGACAAAAGAATGAAAGAAAATATGTTCATTTTTCTTAATTTCTAGTGAATTTAATTCTATGGACTTTTCTGCAGGCAAAATATAATTTATGAAATCTTAAGATTAAGTTCTTCGGGGTTCAAACAGTGTGTACAAAGACAGTGCAGTGGTTGAGGTTAGGTACTGACTTTGTGGGTAAGACAAGCTGAGACAGTGACAGAGAGACAAGACAGTTAATCAAAATAGTCTGACGATAAAAGTCCTTGCTGTAATTCTTAGTTTCTTGACAAACGTTACAATATCAATGTCATGTTTTAGATTCAGAATATTTCTGACATTTTAGTTCTCTCACCTCAGAACATCCTGATGCAAGAGAGAAGTTGTTTGAGCAATCGCTTATCGCAACACGGAGAGACTGCGTTGAGGTTCAAGCTGCTGTTTGTTCTTCAGCTGTTAGAGACTGAGACATTTATTTGTTGTATACCCAGTCAGTTAACTAAAGTATCAAATGTAGTTTTCCAAAACCATCTTTAAGACACCCTTTGATTTGTGGTAAAATGCACTGCTTATGAGGCATCTGCATTTCTGTTATACTGTCTAATCCCATGGCACAATCTGACAATACTGTTTATGAAAAAGAAAAATGACGAATAATCTCTAGTGTTACAATGGAAACAGCAGTTAGACATCTCAATATTTAAAAAAAAAAATTGTTAAATGACCTTGTTTTGCATTAAGATCACTGCTTCCATGATTTAACATTGTGGTGGCATATAATCCACTAAAGAGGGACGTACCTTTCTGATTTCTTTCCTTTTTTTAATTTGTGAAATTTAAGATTGCACACACCCAGGTTTCTCCTATTTCTCCCCTTTTAAAGGACCATCATTGATGATAAGGGGGCTTTTTCTCTGTCTGAGTGTGTGTCACCTGCAGCAGCTGTGGGGTACTAGAAGGGACATTTACTTAATCCTATCTGTTATACTCATCTGAATAGTACATTTATATACTGAACTTAATCTCTTGTCCTCAGAAGGTTATTCTGGCCACAACAACATCGCATAATGTTACGCTTGTTTTGTTGTGTAGCTTCAAAGGTAAAATATACAGCCTGGCCAAAAGAAGTCCCAACCTGGATTTAACTAAGCATTTCTGCAGTGATGAATATGTTTCAGCCGCAAAAAGTTATTTGACCTGAACTGATGGAAACAGTACCTTCTCATTTCCTAAACCACCATCAGCATAAAGACTGGGCAATGCTAGGGTTCAGTGGGGTCATTGGACCTTGTGAAGCTGTAGTTCAGGGAACATGAAACATCATTTTCATATCATTAGCCTTATAGCATAATTGCCTAAATCATATTTTTTCGTCAAATTGTTACATCTACATAACTTTACTTTCCTAATACTACAGCTTAATTTTATGTCGATATCATAATTTGGCCAAAAAATTTGACTTAGGAAATTATGCTTTGAGGCTTAACAATATGTGGGCTGGCCAATATAGAGTTCAGATTGAACCCCATGGGGAATCTTTGGGATGTACTGGAGAACAGCTAGCTAGTGGCTCGACTCTCCCATTATTAATGCAAGATTTTGGCCTAAAATGAAGTCTGGGCAGAAATATTAGTTGTGACATTGCTTAAATATTACATGGCATAAGTAATGCCACAGCACGTGCCCTGTAATCAAAACTTAAGGTAATGTAAAGAAAGTTTGTGTGGGAGCCTTTTTTGGGCCAGGTAGTGGAAATAGCTGCAGCACTAGCTACTGGAATTGAGTAGAAGTATTTCAATGATTTCTTGCTGTCTGATACACAAATAGTCTTTCAGTTAATAAGACACCCAGTTTGTACAGTAGAGCATGATAACAATAGCAACAGTAAAAGCGAACAACTCCTCCACAAAGTATTTGTTATGACAATTACAGAACCACATACTGAGATACACATAATACATGATAGGCTTATATAGTTACAATAGGGAGTGAAACTGATGGGAGTGTGACTTAACAATGTGTTGTTTCATGTAAACATTAAGAGGTTAAAAGGTATAAGTGGCTGCTTTTGCTTTAGCTCCACAGTAGTATTGCCCCTTTTTACATTTTCCAACTGTCCCAAGACAGCCTTTTCCTCTAATGTCATGATGATGGAGGGCCCAGTCCTTCATTATGCCAACAATGATTAGCATTGATCTTTACCATTAGCCAATGAAAGGATGCCAGGAAATAGCTCGCATTACAGAGACATCCTCACAGAGGGATGTTTAAATCAATGATTCCCTTAGATTTCATAACAATCCTCTGGAGTTTTAAAGAATTGCATCATCTTATATTCATGCATTTAACGGTGAACGGTGATTTACAGGCCAGTGCAACAAATTCAGCCAAATAATACATTTCAATTACATGGTTCATGTGCATAATTGAAAATTCAGTTTTGTTAATAACAGTATTCCAATATGTATTTCACCTTATATGATAAAATCTGTGTGCATGTCTCTAGATATGAGTCAAGAATGATGTTATTTGAAAATTTATGAGGATTTATGACATCTAACTTCATAACTACATGGGCATGTTTATTTGCTGGTTAGTGCTATTTTGTGCATTAGAAGTATATTGTGTTACTCACGCTGTATCACTTCGTATTTGCACTTATAAGCAGACTACTTCCCCTTCCTCTTTGCCTCTACCCTTCTCTTCTATGTGAAGTCTCATAATCTGAGTCAGCAGTCTTGGCTCTCCATGAGTGGAATTCTTCTGCTCTCATGCCGGTTTTGTTACAGGAAGTGAATCAGTAAGCATCCCTGACGTCTCGTGTTTCAGATGATGCACAGACACATCCGGATTCTGTCATGTTTAATTGTCTACAGCGTTTGTGCCTATCTTAGATGATTTTTAGTCTCGCAGATTTTCTGGTTGTCACAAATGCAGATTACCTGGAAACAAAAATGCACTTGTGGGTGAACATGAACACATTCCCAATTTTTGCATGTCCCATTGGGAACACAGGTGCCACTGTGGCTGTCCAACTGCGTGGTGTAATTTGGAGCCTCCTGTCCTATTTCAGTAGCCAGAACCCTGATCAAGGCAATTATGAGGGTGACACACATGTTAATAGCTTATATTATATTAATTATTAGATTTCACCCAACAGTAATTACATCCTTTGGAATTGGGATGAAACGGTTTGAAGACATACCTTAGAGACAGGAATAACAACAACAGTAGTTTCTTATAGGCTTACTTTACTTCTGCTTTGTTGCTGTTCCATCCCCATATGAGATCTACAGTTGATGTAGTGTAACAGCACTACAGTGAAATCAAAGAGAGTAGCATCACTGTCAATGAGGATGTAAAGAGTTAAAGAGTATCAGCATTTAATAGTTTGAGTTTGTTCATTTACAGAAAAATGATATTGCATCTCCGAAGGAAAAAAACAGCAATGAACATAAATATGACTAGACAGATGAGATTTAGCGTAAACCATTGTGAAATTAAACATGCTTATTTTAGTGAAAAAAATGCTTGTTTACATTTTCAAAGAAAATCCATTTGTGCTGAAATCAGAGCTGCTGAAGTTTTTTGTTCCTGGCACAGACTGATACAAACTGTATTTGTCCAGTTTGTGATTCAAGGGAAAACTGAAAATATATTTTATTTGGATTTCCTCTTAATTGTTCATTGAACAGGGAGCCATGTCATTGTCTGGAGTGTGATTTATGGATCTAAAGAAGGCTGTCTGATGTGAGACATGTCTGACTATCAGAGACCGAAATGGTTGTTTGAAAAAGCAGCATTTCTTTTGGCAACATGCACAGGAAATGACCAGGAAGGAGTGACCAGGCAGAAAAGACATTGGTTATGGCTTCTAATGTTTGAGTTTGTTTATTTTGAAATATTCACTGTGTTGTGACATGAATGTGTAACCAGCCTACTGGGATGCGTTTGCATGGTTAAAAGTGCTGTTAATATTTATTTTGGATGCGCAGCAAAGCTATTTTACGGAACTCATGAGGAATGTACCAAATGGCATGGCAGTTAAGTAATCCATTCATTCTGATCAAAACTGGACTGCACAGAAAATAGAATGTTTATATGTTTGCTGTGGCATCCACATATTCCCATTTGTACTAACTGAAGTGAAAACTACAAATTTTATGTGCCTCTCCACAAGGCTGCACCAAATGAATGTTATGAATGTTTAATTGGTGTAGGGGAATATAAAAATGAACCATTTGACCCCAGCCCAACCCATGCTGCAGTGTCACAGTTCAGAGGTTCCGATTTTAACTGTCTAGACTTGCAGCTTTGAACCTCAGAGGCCAGTGAACAAAAGGCCAAAAGGTTTTCATCTCAGAAAGGCAAAGTCACTCCTTGGAAATGGTCTGAATGTAAAACAGCAGGTGATTAGACACAGAGGAATCACAGTCAACAGAAAAGAGAAAAAAAGACTAAAATGAGAGAAACATGAGATTAAATTAAGCATCCTGAGTGTCATCTATTTTGTTGGATTTGGCAATGGCAGTGGTAACTGATGGTCACATCTGTTATGCTTTTGTAACACAGATCATAAGGTTCATTTACAAATGAAGCATGATTTAGCCCCTGGTTTCAGCATCTATCAGTAAGTCAGTCTGAGAAATTAAACTGCACTTATACATTGGCAAGGTTAAAATTAGTAAATGATTGAGAAGGATATGAAGAGAGAAGTTTTGTAGAAAAGATACTTTGAAAAACCATACTCTCAGCTCATAACTTGTGGTTAGATATAAGTACTGAATTAGATAAACTATATGGACAAAAGTATTGGGACAGGTGTTTCTTTTCTAACAGGGGTCTGAGATACAAAACAATAATGACGAATGCCTTTATGGAGTTTTATATTAAAATATCATGACATTATATCGGTTAGTTTTGTGTAAATTGTTATCTTTGCTTCCAAATTGCCTCAGAGATAGTTTTTACCTAATTTCTCTCAACATTGATTTTTCATGACTATGATTTTAAATGTTCTGCCTTTAAATTTCTACAATATTCTTTGTGCTGAAAATAATCATTTTCTATCACAACTAACCACAGTACTTTCTTCACATCTCCCTGGGGAAGAAAAATCTCCCATTAAACTTTAAGAAAATAATGATGTTTATCTCAAATCAGCATGAACAGGACATCTTTTGAGCTGTAACTATGGTGTGTCCCACTTTTTTTGTCCATATAGTTTATAAACATCAATATTCATACTCTGTTAGAAAAGAAACACCTGAATTCATTGTGTCCAATAATTTCATCCATATAGTGTAGTAGCTTTAATTGAACATCTTTTACTATTTTCTGAGTTAGCATTAAATACACTTATTATTTATTATTTCTACACTAGTATATTTATCCTTACAGAATGCTAATAAACAATTGTACCTGTGTCTCTTTTTTAACTAAATAAAAAAAAATCTGTAAATATTCCATTCAAACTTAGCTGTTACCTGTGATAAAGGAATACAATGCGTATAGGATGGATTTATAATACGCCTCAAGTAAACAGAAGACAGTAACACATGCTTTAGAGCAGACTATTTGGTCATAATAAAGGTAAAGCTGCTATGAGCCTACAGAAGTTACAGATACAACCCACACAATCATTATATTTTCTTAGACTGTCAGTCCAGCTGAATTACATCTGTCAGTGTGAGTCAAGCTTTTGAACCAACCTTGAAAGTAGTATGGAGTGTCAGAGGATGGACAAGGGAGCATAAAGAAAGAGCAGTAAGAGAAAAGGAGAACGGGAGGTTGTTTGTGGCACTATGTCAACATGTAAAGTATTCGCAGTGGCGCCTTCAAACCACATTTGACAAAAACTTTGAACATCTGTAAACAATATGTACTTGAGCTTTGGGATTTGCCTTAAACTGGGACCGTCTCACAGAGAGGTACTACCCCATGTGGACGAAAGTATTGGGACAAAGGTTTCCTCACTAACAGGGAGCTGAGTAACAAATAGATAATGACAGAAGTCATTCTAGAATTTTCAGTTGGGAAAATTATCATTTGCAGTGCACACTTTTGCCTTGACAGGTGGTTTGGTTTAGGTTGTTATCTACCCGTTCTGTGTGGATTTTGCATGTACTCCCTGTGTCCAAATGAATTCTCTCCCGGAACTCCAGCTTCCTCACACCATCCACATGAACATGGACTTCATAGGTTGATTAGTCAGTCTAAATAGCCCATGGGCGTGGATGTGAGAGGTAATGGTTGTTCATCTGTATAAGTCAACTCTGTGATTAACTGGTGGCTGGTCCAGGGTGTACCCCACCTTCACCCATAGGAGGATGGATGGATGGATGGATGGATGGATGGATGGATGGATGGATGGATGGATGCTTTTAAATGTTCCAGCTTTAGATTTCTGAAATATTTGTACATTCTGACACTAAATATTTATTTAAACCACAACTAACCATCTGGTTTCTCCAACTCTCATTCAGCAACAAAAATCAGTGTATAAACTTTAAAGAAATATCTACTTGATGTGTATTAATAATCCTTTATTGGTCCCAAAATGGGGAAATTTGCAAAAGTAATCAAAAAGTGTAGTCTGACACAGTATTTTCTGTTGCACCACTGGGTCGTATGATTGGCAGCAACTGACTTGATCATTTTTATTATTATAATTATAATATTTTGAATCACCAGGAGTAGGTGTCGAATCCCTGTATTTTTGTCCATATAACATACTTTTTTTGCTAACAATGAACATCTAGAGGGAATGTTTTTGTTTGTGTTCAACCATGAACATTACAGTGCAACCATGCTAACTCTGTGATTGTATTAGGCATACATTGTTTATTACATTTACCCTACAATTGATTTATTCTCTCTCAAAAATGTAGGTAAAGATTAAGAAATGCAAAGGAAAAGACAGCAAAAAGTAAACAGCCTTGGAAAAAAAAATCGAGACAGATGGAGAAATAGATGTAGCAGTAGGAAAAACAGATGGGGGAATCAACAGGTGGACAAGGCTCAGAAAATAACCTGTGAATGGATTCCCTCTGACCTAGAGCCTCTCATATTGGACATATTGTCACAGGCCTTTTTGCATGTAGTTTCTGAAGTTTTTCGACTCGGTGTCAGCTCCATGCAGATCACCTCATTTGATTGTGTTCTGCAGTGACACCGACACAGAAAAAGTGACAGGGATTGAAATTGCGGGAAGTACACCAGACACCAGTAGTGTGGGTGTTGAGTGAGAGAGACAACAGACAGACAGTGAGAGTGAAAGAAATGCATAGCAACAGAAAGATAAAAAAAGAAAGGGATTGAGGAAGGAAAACATAATATGAAAGAAATACCTCTCATATAAATCCTCTAACCTGAAGGTGTTTATGCGGGAAATGATTTTCTGTAGATTTTGGCTTTGGAGTACAGAGCTTTGTCAACAAGAACTACTACAGTCACCTCATATCTCTTCTCACTCTCCACTCTGATTTTTCTTTCTCTTGCTTAGTCCCTTCTCTTTTATTCATATGCACCCTATGCCTTTTGCCTGCTCTTTCTTTCCTGTCTTGTTAACACTGCATTGTTTGTACTCGAACGCCAAATCGTTTGTGTATGTGTACTTAAATTCCACTTTGTGCAGTATGTTTGCATGAATCCCTTTTATATCTCTCTCTCTAGCTCTGGCATCTTACTCATAAATGTTTGATTGCTAAATATGTCCCTCTTCCTGAGCCATTACCACAAGTCAGATCAACACTACAAACAGCCGTAGTTTTTTTCCTTATGTATTTAAGAGTAGATGACTGTGGTTATACATCATTGATCTTCAAGCTCTTAAATGATGCATTGATGTGAAAAAGAAATGAGCTATGAATATGAATTAATATGTATTTGCATGTTGGTGTATTGCATAGATTTTGATGTCTTGTATCCTGTATTTAGGGGGGAAAAGGCAAACATTAGGCCAATTATGGTTTTGATCATTTAAAGAACATGTATTTCTATGCTAAAGAATAGGAAATTGACGTTACACCAATGATGGCACTTTTTTGGATTGCAGAGACATGACTTGATTGAGTTACTCTGCTGGTGTCTCATGGCATTGAAAACGAACACCACAGGGTCTTTAACCAAAGCATCAGCCCTATTCAGATGAAGACAGTTTTGGCCATATCGGATAGGGCTACCGTCCACATGAAACCAGTGTTTTCAGTCACTGAAACAGCAACTTTTTGAAACCAGGTCCCAGAGTGGATACATTTGAAAACGACGGTTTCATGTGTTCGTCTGTACGACCAAACCTTAACTTTTCTAAAACAATGATGTCATAGCTCCACCTTTCTAACCTTTCACCCCGGAAGCAAGATGCCACTTCACAAGAACAACAATGGCGGACTACAGA
>JAPTMW010000014.1:25654379-25675561 GCA_029822955.1 Ostorhinchus angustatus | reverse complement strand
CTAACCTTTCACCCCGGAAGCAAGATGCCACTTCACAAGAACAACAATGGCAGACTACAGAGCAGTGCCTGTGCTACAACAAGTATTGAGGTTATTGGAAATATTGAATCAAAATTTTCGGCTACTCTTTCATTACAATGAGCAACAAACAACCATAGCTAACAATATTCATTACATGCTCTTGGAACTACCTCAGAGAGTGGCAACCAGAAGGAAATTCTGGATCAGAATCAGTAGAACCAAGCAGGCTTTATGAGCATGCTCCACGTCTTCTGCTCTATTTTTTGCGAGAACATTACAACGCCACATACAGGCCTTGGATTTGTACTATAACGTTTTCAGTCGTCTTCAGTGGTTTCGTGTGGATGCAGATATTTCCTGAAATGCACTTTTTAGCACTTTTTTGAAAACAACAAAGAAAAAGATCGGATAGAAAAAGATGTGGTTTCGTGTGGACATGGAATGAGAACTGGTTTAGAGTTAAACAAAATGACAAAAGGTGATTAAAAACAGAGGTATTGACATTCTTTTCAGTACTGGACACAGCTTCCTGAAAAAAGAATAGTGTTTGATGTTTCGTCTACACAGATGAGACTGACTATGAAACTTATTAAGGTATAAAATTAAGGTGTTATGTTATTTCCCCGGGTATTGTTGTTGGTTCAGTTTTTTTGCGTGTCTGTTTGTCAGCAACTTTACGTAAAAACTACTGGACCAATTTCCATTAAATTTTCAGGAAAGGTGGGAGGTGGTCCAGAATAGATCCCATTAAATTTTGGTGTTTGCAGGTCAAAGGTCAAGGCCACCAAAAAAGTGTTTTCGCAATGACAAGAGATAGGGCAAATCTGGTGAAACATTTGCGAGGGGTGGGGTTTACTGTGCCTGGCACCACTTGTTATGTTTGGTAGGTTTCCTGTTTGATGGTGACGGTTCAGAATAATACTGTACATTTAGTGCAGCTACTGACAACACAAACTGTAGACAGAGCTAAACTAACAGCATAATATTATAAACTATTGGCTAACCCAGTTACCTACCCAATTAGTGGAGATTCTATGTCGGTGGTATTACTTTGACCAGCTCTCCAAATAATGTACAGTAAGTGTTTGAAAGAGCAAAAACTTGATACAAAAATGCAGATGTGTGACATTCACACTTTATTCAGTGCATGATGCAGTCTGTGGAGATGCTAATTTGTTGATAGTTTTGGTAGCTGTGTGTGTGTTCTGGTGCACAACTCCCCCCTGCTGTAGATAGTTTGTAATATCAATACTACATATAACCCATTTAATGCTTCAGGAGCTGTAATTAGTGGAATTCCCTCTATAGCTGCCTCCTGTCTGTCCAGAAATTTACATGACATCACACTATTTCTTGATGCTGTGGAAAAATGAAGCTGCTTTTTCTTGGCTTTCATGCCACAAAGTAAAGCAGTAGAGCCCTGTCTGAGGAAATCTTATTAATCAAAGGTGTCAGTTACTTCCTACCTCTCTGAAAACACCAGTCATTAGCCAAACTCGACAGTCCACTGAAGTGGGTAGTATTCTTGATTTCTGTCATACCACTTACAACACAGTGTGCTGAAAGAGGATTGTACAATTCATGCTCAGTCATGGCAAAAAAAGTACCAAGCTCTGCTGCTTTAATAGGTTTTGAAAATCAAGCATAATTGTTTATGTGGACAAACCCATTGAGACTAGAGATATGGAACACTAAACCCCAGTAAGGCAAACAAATGGGTCAACTAACACATTCTGCGCCACTTTTCAAAACCCCTTTTGATTAGGCAAGAAGAAAAAAAAAATCAATAGTGTGTTTAATTTTAGAAGAGCTAGAGCTGTACAGCGTTGTAGATGGACATGTCTATTCCCTGGAGACACAATGCTAGTAATGTAACTACGTACCACTGCATAACCTTTGGCCAGTATTGACAGATGTCAGCAAAGTACAATTTAATAAAGGTGTAGGACTGTAGCAAGCTTTCATTCTACTGCAAGTTTGAAAACAGAACAGCCCCCTATACACGCTGCTTTTCAGTTTGTCTTACAGTGACCTTCATTACACCCAGTTAAGTAAGCTGCCAGTTATGATTCACACAGCAATTCAGACATGTTTTTGACTAACGATGGGAAGAGTTTGGCAGATGGTAGTGGAAGATCATAAAAATAGTGTCCTTTTTTTTTTTTTACTTCCCTCAGTCTAAATCACATCAGGACACTAAGAATAGCAAATATGTCATTCTTAAAGATTCATTAGGTAGGAGTTTGATGCTTTTGTGCCCACGGATCTTAGGAATGTGCATATGGAACATGGTAAACAGTAATCTTACTGCAAGATGACATTTCTCCTCCATCGTTTAAAAATCAATGTCTGCCCTTAAGACTGATTCATTTCTACTTTAATGTTTAAAATCAGCTTACCACTCGCAGTCATTCCGTGTGCTTCAAGGTGTTTTCCTTCATTTTCCACTTTATGTCACCGTTTGCACATTTAGCCTTCTGGCAAGAGCCATTTTTCATTCTCCTCCAACTATACAAAGCGATTTGACTCAAACTACAACACATGTTGTGAGTGAGAACGGCCCATAATTTGAAATATTTATTGCATCCATAGTCGTGTCTTAACCCACAATGACTGTACAGTTTTTATTGCAGTGACATTTTTACAACACCCTACCTCTAAGTATGATCTGAACATTCTCCTCCTTACACCACCATACATGGAGTATGGTCTGTTTAGTTGAACACAATCACCTATGCAGAGAAATATGAAACAGGTGATATTTTGTCCTCTTCCCCTCTGGGTTGTTGCTGTATACAGCTCTTTTGTAGTTCCAATTCCTCAACAATTGGACCCTGATTCTTGAGGCTTTTATTTATTATAACTCAAAGCTTTTTTTCTTACCACTTAAACACACTAGTTTAAGAGTGAGCATGCACACACACAGGATTCTCCTGGGGTGTTTGTCTCTGTAGCAGAAATCAGAAAGCCATTCAAACGGAGGACCCTGCTGACTCAGCATACCTGGTGCACTGTGTATTGGGGAAATTGGCAGATAATACATTCATTGTGTGTGGGTGTGTGTGTGAGTGAGTGTGTGATGAGACAAGAAGAAGTGGAGAGAAAGAATAGCAAGTACGAAACAAAATGTAATGGAGAGCTATATTGTAAAAGATTGTAAAGCTTAAAACTGAATGAAGATTGAGAAAATTGTTTTTTTTCCCCAGTTGAAGCACAATGTCATTGTCACTTCAAGAGTCTTGAATTGTCAATCAGTGAGACACACACACATACACACACACACACACAGACACACACACACACACACACATATACATCACTCACTCACTCACACTGTGCTACTTCGTTTGGCAACCACAACACGGATGCATCAACGTGTCCAAAAATAATCTTTTTCCAACATGCGCAGCAGCTGAAACATCTAGATTGCCTCTTTGTTGTTCTGTCCTTCTGTAACCTTTACAACGTCTATGTCTTATGATATTTCAACATGTTTGTGTTTGTTGGCTACTGTTTTATTCTCATATTCCCCAGGGTCCACCTATTTCCTCACTTCCTCCCCCCCTGCCTTTCCCTGCAGTTTTTCTCCATTCTTTCATTTGTTCCTAGTGTTTGTTTATTTGCCTCAGCAGCTACGCACTACACCCTGTGCTTTTTGTGTGTGTATGTTTGTGTGTTTGTGGCTGAGTACAGTACAGTTCTGTCTCCCTGTGTGGCTCTGCATGTTCATTCAGACTGTGTTAAACGCCAGTCTCTGAAGGGACAGCTGCTGAGTTAAATGCTAATTTCAGAAAGTGTTTGACATTGGCTTGACAACAGCACATGCTGTAGGTTTGAGTAGGTGTATAAAGGACATGCATACATTCAGTGTAATCTAGTTTGTAGAGACAGGCAGAGAGATTTTGCAGAAGCCATACCTCTGGGTCTGGGTCGTTTTTTCTTTTTGCCCTGGCTGTTTTTACTAGTTAGTTGTGACTAAATAGGTTTGCCAGCTTTGATCGGTACCAAGGCCTGAGGGTTAGAGATGAGAGGAAAGAGGAGCGCAAAGGAGAAAGAGATAAATGAACTCACTGGGGTTTTAAATCTGACAAAATTACCATCTTTTTGGAAGCATTAGTGTCTTTTCTTTGATTCTCGGTTTCTCATTGTAAAGGTTAGAACAAGTTGTCACATTTTTTGTTATCACTGGATAATCATGTTTTTGCCGGCAGTATCACCAAACGCTGTATTTCTTAGGACACTGATCTTATGTCTCTGTGCTTTAATGCCTCAGGGTTCTTTTTGCAGTGTAATAAAGAATGATGAGAGGCCTTTGGGAGGCACCACTCCACTCAGCTTACAGAAAATGCTGGTTGTTGGCAGGCTGCTGTCAGTCCTGTCCTGTTAAATGTAGTCAGGACAGTCAAGTACACAACCTGAAGCAGCTTCGGTTTGTTGTATTAGTATATGTTAGACAGTAGCATGGTAACCATAGGCATTGCAAGTAAAAATATTCTCTAATAATCACTGGCGATTAGTTGGGACTATTCAGATGTTTGGGGGGTTGATTATTGTCTGTTATCTCATCAGCTGACATTGGGATTATACATGAAGATTCTGTAATTGTGAGTATGCCGCTTGTAAATCACAGTTTAATAATGGTTCAGTCTCATTACGCTGAAAATGAGTCAATTGAAAGTCAGTTGCAGTGAGTATAGTTAAGTGCATACAGCTGGAGTGTACTAAACAGAGGTGCAATATAAAAACACTGGTCAGTGACTCAACTGTCCGCATCTTCTGTGACAGTGAAAGAGCTGAACAAGACTGAACTTTGTTGCTTGTGATGTTTGTGCATTCATGCCCTGCTTTACAAAAACCTTGTTAATAAGCGGGAACCCCTGTGGAAACTGATAAGCTATGTTTAATTAAACATAGTTGTGGGTAGGAAGTGAATCTAGTCTTGAGTAGGATACAACAGATAATGACAAACAGAGCCACTGAAATACCTGATAGACTGGATATGTCTGAAACAAGAGGCTAATCATGTGAAGTAACTGACTTGGAAAAAAAAAAAAGAAAATATATAATGATTAAATAGAATGATATACGAATATTCAAAAACCCTGATCCTTTCCTACACAACGATGTAACGCAGAAAGTGTAACACTGTGGGCATGTTACTTTTTTACTCTATTACAATTTACTGTTTTCTGCAGAAGACACAAATAATCCCTGTTTTATGTGAGTATTGAAACAATAATAACCTCAGTGACGTTCACTCTTTGGTTTCTTCAGAAGGCTCTAGCATGCCTGCCAATGTCCCGGGAATTAAGGTGTTTGAAAACATGAATGAATGAATCATCTTGCATTGGGTGAGAGAAAGCTGGCAACCGCATTGATGATGATTAAATTTTAGAGTGATCTTGTTTTAAGGATAGGTTTAGGATAAGCTAAATCTCCAGGTAAAAAACGTCTAGTGTCAAATTTTCTCAGAGCGCATACACAGAAAAGATTTGTTTTTTTTTTCACTGAAGGGTGGCATCCTATCTACCATAAATATGTTAAACTCATTTTGATAAAACTCTTACGGAAAAGTACCTGTACCTCACAGCCAGTGGAATAATCAAACTGTGCTCAGGCACAAAATGTGGTTGTTAAAGTGCAACTTGAGAGTATTTTTGTAGACTTACGCATGACATTAAATGGAAAATGGAAAATGATTTTCATTTTCATCACATTTATATTCTACTTTGAGATATGTCTTTTCTAAATAGGTTTTTTTTTGCTGCAAATTCAGAATCTTTATCTCCATATCCATTTTAAAGCTATTTTTTCTTGGCCAAGTCTAACACATTTTGTATCACACTTAGCTCTACCTTCCATTGATTCATAGATAAGGTATTATGCTGGTGCAAGCAACTGTTTTCAGTCAAAATACTCTTACAATACATTAACCACATGGGATCAGACAGCAGATTAACAAAGCTCACATTTAGATGATGAATATTGAAGGTCGCCTATTTGTAAATTGTCAGAGATTTCCCTCAAGACTTGCTGAAAGCAAAATCAGGGCCATTACAACATTGCTTGCAGTATTAGCTTTTTAGGAGCAGCATCATCAGCATGAGTAAAACATAATGAGATAAGATACTGGTGATAAGAGCATCTTTTAGCTGGTAAGATTAGTTAAAGGACCACTACATACTGCCTTGTGTTTCCTTTGTGGTCTCAGCAGGAACACAAGGAGTGCAGCAGCATTTAGTGAATAGCTACTATCAGCAGTCCAATTTTTGCTCTGATGGTGAAGTCAGTGGGGAGGCATCACCACAGTGGGTGCCTTGTGGAAGAGAGAGGGTGAAGCATAGATCAGGGAGAAGCAGCGCTTTGTTTGGAGGTCACAATGGAAGACCATTTCAAAGTGAGGGAATGAAAGGTGAGAAAAGGCAGAGTAGGAGAGAAAAAGGCAGATTGGAGAGAGACGGGAGATGTGGAGGTGATGTAATGAAAGGCCAAGCAGAAACAGAGTGGGTGTTGGATGCTCAACAGAGTGAGAAACAGGTGAGACCTGTACTTACAAGGGGACAATAGAGAGCTACTTTATTGAGAAAGAGGGAGGTAAAGGTGTTCAGTGCAGAAGGGCCATTCATGTCTGCTCTTTGAATCCAGAGAGTGCTTTCACCTTTGGACTTCCACCATGTGTGCGTGGCTTCGTTGTTGTGTGTGTGTGTGTATGTGTGTGTGTGTGTGGGTGAGGGGGTAGGGGGGTAATTTTGTTACAAGAAGATAATCTCCCAATAATTTATTTTCAAGACAAAAAAACAGGGTTATTCAAAAAGAATGACTTGATTTCATGACGCATCACTTCAGTTCTAAAGCACTGTCATGAAATGAGTCAGTGACCATTTGAAAGAGGAGTTTTCTAAGTTCTGAATGGATAACCTCGATGACCTTAAACATCGAATAACAACAACGTTCAACTCAGTGGGTCGTGATATGCTGATCCACGTCTGGGAGGAATTCGCTTATCGCATTGATGTTGTCCGTGCTGCAGGTGGTGGCCGCGTTGAACACTTGTAAGACAGGAAAAAAAGAGTTGATTGTGAGAAGAATACTTGTGACTTGGCTGGAGTTTTCAATGGCTTTTCCTTATGAAATGAAATCAGTTCATTCTTTTTGAATAACCCTGTACATCTTTTCCTTTTATGATGCCAACATTTTATTTAAATTACCCACAACATATTTGCCAGTATTTTGTCCATTTATTCTGGCATGCCGTTTATTATCCTCTATTCTTGTTGCCCTGATATGTCATTTATCACACATACAATGTAATACATGAATTATATTAAAAAAGCTTCAGAGATGGAATTGATTAGAACGGAGGCTGAGGGGTCACAAATCAGACATGTAGAGAGACTAATGTTTTTCCATCATTGTGGATTCAATTTGGCTGATAGAGACTAACACATGCTGTTACTCTTCTTCGTTTCCCTAATTCCAAATGCTCATTGACTCTGGGCTTGATTGAGTTTTTGGCAAAACAAGTAATGCACTCACAGATGTAATAAACCCCACAATATCTGGCTTTTGCCAAGTAATAACCAGCCCTCTCCCAGGAATAATATTTACACCTCAGCACTGATGAATGCAGCTGTATGTGTGTTTTAGTGTGTGCATGACAGTCGACAGTGTATGACATTGTACTTTCCACCTGAATGTTTTTTTGTTTTTTTTTTAATTTAGTGCTCTGCGTTGCTGGCACTCACTTTACCTTAATTATCAGCAGAGGCGTTCTCATCACAAGCATTTATTCATTTGTCTCTGTCTTTCTGAAAATGTGGAACTTTACATTTTTAAGGTGTAAATTCAAGCAATAATATTAATATATGAAAAAAAAGGAAAAACGTCAAAAGGCTGCTAATATGCTGTTAAATTAAAGCATTGTATCAATTCACTATCTAATAGTAATTTCATCTCACAGTGGCTAAGGTTATTAAACCTACAGGCCTCGTACAGGTCTGCAGGTTTAATAGTCATACAGGTCCCAGTCCAAATCCAAAGCCTAAAAACAAATTTCAATTACATGTTATTAATTTTATATTAGTTCTACAGTAATTATGACAGTGGAGTACCAGGAGATGTAATTATTCAATATTGCACAGACGCAATTAGACATTATCCCTCTGTTTCTGAACAAGACAAAAGCCGCTTGTTTTTAAGTTGTTTCTTGGAAAGTATTTGTACCTTGAGTTAACCTCCCCCTACCCCAACCCTCCTTTCATTCTGTATCTTCATTTCCCCTCTGCCTCCTCACCCCCTCCTCTCCTTTAACATGAGTCACACTGTGGACCTCATGGGATTGGCAGCGTTTTATCAGGAAGGGCAAAGGTGATTGGCAGCTTTTATCTCTAGACCAAATGCTATTAAAAGTGAGGTCTTGCTAATGTGGCTGTTATTTTGAGAAATAAACTATTTGAACTTTTAACACTTTCCCCTTTCTTAGTTAAGCTGAAATGAATTTTGATTAAAAGAGAAAAAAAAAATCTGTTACAACCAGAATTCCCCTTTGAAACTGTGCAGGTCATGAAGGCCAGACCTGTCCAAACATTCCCAAGAAGAGCCAAATAAAGCAGATATTCTGCATCATGAATAGTTGAGTCTTTTCGATGCTCTGAGAATTTGCAAACATGTATATTTTCTCTTGACATCCACCTGAATATTACCGTCACTTTGAGAGGTAACAGGACTGTCAATCAGTTAAAAAAAAGCCATTAATAGCACAATTCACTCTAATGAATTCAGAATAATAATGTTTTTCTTCTCAAGATGTCACATTATAGTGGTTTGTTGTCAAATGTAAAGATAACAGCATTAATGAGGAATAAATATAAACTATATGTATGTAAATAGAAATGTTATTGCTTAATAGAGTTGCTTTTACCTTTTAAACATGACAGGTTATCAATGAAACCCCGACAAAACATATTTATTGCTTAAACTGACAGGGAAAAGAACAAAACCCAGGCTTTTATTTGAAAGTTTTTAAAGTCCAATTTCATTTTGAAAATCGACAAGGTCAGTTAAATTAGATACTGTATGAGCTTAACGGCAATAATTGATCAAATGCACTAATTTAAATGGTCATTAACAGGAGCTACAGTTGAAGAAAACAGAACAAGACTTTCAGCTGAAGGTTTTGAAATGCTGCACTTTTCTTTTTTTTTACCGTTTGTGATTCGATACAAGTTTTTGATTTTTTTTTGTCTGTTATGGTGTGATGCCATCAATGCATCATGTGATCATCATATAGAATTTAGTCTGTTATGTACAAGATTTTTGAGTTACTTATGGGATTTGACATAGGAATTTAGAGTAGATAGAAGGATGGGGTACGGGGGCGGAAGATTATAAATTAGAATTCATCCCACTCCTTTTCGAATGTTTGACTTTCTTTTTATATAAATCCTTTTGCTGTTTGAGTTTAATGTTATATTGGAAATAAATAAACAAACAAGTGCTCAAACATATATTATCATCAGCTGCGTACATCTGCGTATTTCAGAGGATTCACATAAGTTACTCATAAATCGATGCATAAGAAGGTAGACTGCTCACATACAACAGTGCTGTGCTAGAACCAAGAGAGGGAGAAAGAGCATATTGTCCAGATTTGAGCAAGTAAGAAAGCAGCAGATAGCACTCATGTCCAGGAGAAAGCAGTGAATTCGGAATTGAATTGTCGTTTTCTGAGTTTATTGTTTTTAAACCTAAATAAATACTCCCACACCCTAGCAGAACCTGCAAAAAAATACTTTAATTACTTCTAAAGTAATCATAAAATGAATACATTCATTTCAAAAGCCTCATTTTTTATTTTTGACTGGTTCGATATATGATTTTCACCATATTTAAAACATAATATCATGACAGTTTTCAGCTCATGAAACAGGCTGGATTTCTATCCTTAAAGCCCTCGTGGTGAGAATAGCAATGTGTGCAGTTTGATTCTAATTTCCTAATGTGGAGATTTCACTAAAGGCCTGCAGGATGTCTTAAATGCACAGCTGCCATAGCTTGCCCCCTATTTAATGAAGACAATGAATCCTGATTGGGTTTGGGGCGCTGGGAGTTGAGCAATGTTCAGGAATAACACACTAAATTAGAGACATTCTTTTTCAGGCCAATTAAGCTTTAATGCTGTGAAATTTTAACAGATTGATGATGGTTATATTTATACATCTGAAGTGAACATACAAAATAATTGATAGAATCTTACAAGGGTTTCATTATACAGTACAATGTCAGCCCATGTAATAGATCTATAAATGGAAGCCAAAGACAACAGCTGCACAAGTAAGACACAAACTTAGTGTTTGTTTTTTTAAATTCTCAAATACTGTAAAAGTAATCCTCTGCCAAGTTGGCTCTGTGCAGCAACTTTAATTTGTGCCAACATGCCACAGGACTAATAAAAATGCAGGCTCAAATAGAACTGTTGAACAACATTAGAAAACTACCACATTCAATTATGATATCATTGTGATTCTATAATTGTGATGCAGTGTATGTGTTCGTGCGTTCCTTTTACTTTAAGTAGATGCGTGGGTAAAACTTCTGGACCTCTTGCTGTGTTCTTGACTCACTTAACTCTTGCCATCTTGTTTGCTCTAATTATATCATGTTCATACACCTACTCTTGTCATTCATGTTTATTTGGTAAGAATGTTGTTTTAAAATTATTTAAAATAATTTTTTTCAACCTAGCAATATGCTTTTTCTGCTCTAAATCTGTAAATGTATATTTTTGCAGCTTCCTCAATTAATCTGTCTTGTCCTATCATTAACTTTATTTTCCAATGCTGTTTTTGCCAGCATCACATAATGTCACACTTGTGTTGATGACTCTAGACTTCCTGCTGTTGCACACTCAGACAGATACCCGCTTGCAGATTGCCGCAATAAGATCTGCTTCACCACTAGAAAGTGCACCAAACATCTATCAATAATCTCATGAGCTGATTGAATGCCTCTGAACTATGCACTATTCTATTCCGTTTCTCTCTTAGAATTAGCGTTCCCTCCCTCACGTTGCCCCATCTCCATCCATCCAACCGACAGCCAACATCAATCAATATAGCCCCATCTTGCCGATTGATTAATAGTTATTGGACTTTTACATGGTGGGCCATATCTTGTGATCTGTGAAAGGTAATGATGTCTACCACTGTGTCCATGTGATGCTACAGGCTTGGCAAGGTTTGCAACAATCAGTTATCTCAAGGTTAGAGAAAGTGTGCGCACCATGCATGTGCATCTATCGGTACCTCAGTTGAAGTACAGGCAGCTCAAATCCATCCATCATGTGTTGGACTGACGTTTTGTGCACTGTGTCTCTATAAATTAGTGCTTCCAATCAGATAAATCCGTGTATCTTTCGTTCTTTTCATATTCAATTGAGAATCCACAATCGGAAAATGAAAAAATGTCTTATTTCATTTTTCATGTACAAATCAAAAATCAAAAACGAGTTGTTTTTCATTCTTTCGATTGTACTCGCAAATTAAAATAAGCAAATGGACCAAATTTTGTGTTGACATTTTCGATATCCGATTTGGTATGACCTGCAAGTTACTGACTTCTTCGTGTATTGACCTGGACAATCGTGGGTTGGCTAGTATTCTGCCTAATGCATTCTGCTGTAATGGAGAATTTCATGTTATTCAGAGGCAGCAAACTTGTTACTCTTAAGGAGGACGACATGACAACTGAAAAAATCGGAGAATCTCCAAGGTATTGTTGTTTTTGTCTAATACAGTGCAGTCATGGTGGCTAATCTAAGTAGAAACCACTTCGCACAACACACGAAGAAGTCAGTAACTTCTGGGTCATACCAAATCGGATATCAAAAATGTCAACACAAAATTTGGTCCATTTGCTTATTTCCAATTTTTCATTTTTGCATACAATTGAAAGAATGAAAAACTTAGATTTTTGATTTGTACATGAATAAGGAAATAACGAGTCATTTTTTCCTTTTCCAATTGAATATGAAAAGAACGAATGATACCTGGATTCGGATAGAACAAGCTGCTCTTTAATTGGCTTCATCCTGCTGTTGGTCATGTTTATATTTTACTCTTTTCTCTCTCACTCTGGACTCTGAAGAGGATTTTCAAATATAAGCTGAATAAATGTCCTGGAGTTTTTGTTTTTCACATTATGCTCGGAAATTTGGCCACATACTGACACGGTTAGAGATTTTACAGATTTTATGGATTCTTATATCTATGGTTACATCCAAAAATAGTGGATATCTGTATGCGTCCCTGGAACCTGAAGGTGTTAAATTTGTCGGACGTGTGGATGGATAGGTAGATATAATTTGTCCTTCAGATTAGCATACATATACATACGTTCCTGCTTTCATTTACTCGCTCATTTACTCTCCTACAGCATTGACACACACATGCACCCTGGCATACAGAACACCACTGTGATGAAAGGGTATTATTGAAAGAGCTTTGTTAAATGCCACAAATGACATTCAGTTTTGACGTAAGATAAGAGTAAATATTGAGGTTCAAAACTTAAACACTTTTCGATTAATTTAAATCAGCCCTTAAACGCATGAGCTATTTCCAGTATTGACATCTATATTCTGACTTATTGAGACAAAGAGGTGAAGGCATTGCATCCATCCAAATTACAGCGCAGATATGATAAGAATGAAAGAAAAGAAAAATGAGTTTTCCTTGTAATTTGTCATTCCTTGTGTCTGTTATATTACTAATCCCTTCCGTCTGAGGCAGCGTGTAGTTTGAACGAGGGCTGGGCGATATGAAAAAGATATAATCACAATAATATTTTCTGTATTGATTGATACTGATATTTATCCAAATGTGTAGTTTGATAATGTTGGCAGTTTGAAGAGTGTTATGATAATACCTGAAGATTAACAAAAGGAGACATTTTCATACTCTCAGTCTAATGACAAAATGCAGCACTGTGTATTAAAACAAAGAAACTTTCTATATAAATATTTCTGCTTTATACATTTGTGAGTATTTGAGTTGCCCTTGAAAACAGTGGGGATTTAAGAGTTCGCCAGAAGCCTCATCGTTCCTGTCCATGTCAACAAACTCTGACAAGATGCAAGAACAGAGCTGTGTCTGAAAATGAGAAAATTTATAGATGCACTGTAAATAGTAAACAGCCTTCTGTGATTTACTCACCAAACGAAAAGTGTATTTGCATATGGCGCTTTGTGGCTGTAGCTTTTGTTTTTTTTTTTGTTTTTTTTTCTTCTTCTGTGTAACAGGCTGTTGGATTTATCCATATCGAGTAAAGCTTGTCATCTCTATTGACTTAAATTTTAGAATCATACTAATTTAAAATGCATTAAACAGAGATATTTCAGACTTTTATTTTTCCGGAGACTGCATATTAACATCCAAGAACATCATCTCTACCTGGTGATTTGTGCTTTGACTCATCGCACAGGCTTTTTAATACATCTGTCAGAACCCAGCAATTTTCTCCAGTAGTCATGAGTTTGTTTTGTGGTATGCTTCCTCTGATATACACTCCACTCAGATAGTGTGTCTGTGTGCATCGAGGAAGATTGACAGGAAGGATAACCTTGTAGTATGAATGTCAAAGTGAAGGTACCTATGCCATGTACATGTGTCCAGAATGGGAGAGTGGGAGGCCCCGCAGGAACCAACCTGCTATATATTTTCTTGTAGCCTCAGGCAAAGCACACTGCACTGCACAAATGGTAGAGCATGCAAACATATATAATGACCAAATTACAGTCAAAGATCATTACTGCTCAAATACCGTGTGTCTGCTTAGTTCGATCGTTGATGGTACACAGTAGTAGATGTGGGCTTTGCAAAATCAGCACATTTGTTCTTTTATCAGTTCCTTAAAGCAGCATATGAATTTCATCACGTTGTTTTTTTTTTTGAAGTTTGTCAAACCCCAGTGATATCCTAATTATCACTAATCCATTAGTCTGTCCGTGCTTATGCACCTGAATCATTTCCCTCACGGTGAACAACTTCGAAGATGACTCCATCATAAACACAGTCCGCCTGTTTACATAACAAACCCAAACGTCACTCGGGCCTTTTGGGAATTTCTTTGTGAAGTGCATTGTGGGAATGGGAATTCCATGCAGCAACTAAGCAAACGCAGTTTCTCACAGATTTGGCAAGAAATTGAGCCATGTTGCGGCAATGTAAAATTCTACAGTCCACCAGGGTTGTTTTAAAGATTGAGTATAGATGATGGGTGGAGGTAAAGGTGACATTTGGGTTCAGCTCTCACAAAAAGACAGCGAAATTGCTGCTGCGTGGAACTCCCATTCCCACAATGCACTTTGCGACAAAATTTCCAAAAAGGCCCGAGTTATCTTTTGGTTTGTTATGTTAACCAGTTGACTGTGTTTATGATGGAGTCATCTTCGAAGTTGTTCACCTTGATTGAAGTGATTCAGGTGCATAAGAACGGAAAGACTAATAGATCAGTGATAATTAGGATATCACTGGGGTTTGACAAATTTGAACATTTGTGATGAAAGTCATACGCTGTTTTGACGTGGAAAGAAGATCATTTATATTCGGACATTAAGATGCAAAACCCATCCCTTATCAGCATATACTTCTCTGTATCTGTGTCTGTGTATGCGTTTAGAGCCATGTTTGTCTATAGCCTCAAAAAATATTTGTGTGTAGTTTTGTGTTGAATACCAACTTGTTTGAATGTCCTGTAGCACACTGAAAGCACCTTATGGAGTGTTCAGACTTCATAGATGCATCTACAAGTATGTGTTTTTACTTTGCATTTTTGTTTTGTGTAGTTCTTAGTGCAAATTTTAAATCACAGAGGACTGTGTACATGTACTCATTGATTAAGCGCAGTGTATATTGGAGGATGTTGTGTACGTTGTATTTAAAGGTTATTAAATTATTCAAACTAATGCCTTGCATGTTGAAATAGTTCCTCTGTGGTCATGTATACAAATAGGTCATTTATACTTTATGAGAAACACAAACGGAACCAAATGCAATTTTTCAAGCTGGATGATGTAAAATTTGTGCAACAACCTATTAGGGTAATATAAACCTAGAGTTATTCCACTGCAACCTTACTTGGCCCTGTAGTTTAAACTGTGGTCAATCTCATGAGACTCAACTAACTCCAAGTTACCTTTGTCTCACAAAGCTGGCCTGTTCTCCACACTTGGTTTCACCTAATTTAAGTGCTGTGCCAGCAAAGGATAAAAGCTTGGCCATTCTGCTGCTCAGGGAGGGATGAGGGTTATGTCTGTGTGGAAGTGGTACGGGTCTGAAAGCGAGTTAGACTGTGCACCAGAGCATTTGAAAGAGAGACAACATCCCCTCAAGTATTTCAGTACGTCAGTGATCAAGATACAAATACATGTACATTTTCTTCCTGCTTAGTGTGAAGATGACCCCTGCATGAATAATCAAGAGACGTAATTGGTTAAATAAGTACATTTAAGAAATACAGCTTTATTTGTATAGAAAATTTCATGGACAGAAAGAAAAGGCCATTTAAATGTAGATGAATGTAAGAAAATGAAAATATACTTTTATACTATTGTTTTTAATGAAAGGCAGTAGCAATAGAAAAGTCTTCAACCTTGATTTAAATGAACTCAGAGTTACAGCAGAACTATACTTTTCTTGGAGTTTGTTCCATATATGTGGAGCGTATAATTGAACACTGTCTCCATTTTTAGTTGTGGTTCTGGGAACAGAAAGCAGAAATGCAGATGTCCTTGGGGCTCGTGATGGTTCATAACGCACCAGAAGATCAGAAATGTGTTTTAGCCCCAAACCATTTCGCATTTTAGAAACCAGCAATAGTATTTTGAAATTGATTCTTTGGCAAACAGAAAGCCATCCATTGAGTCACACTGATAATAAATTGATGAAGTTTGTGTGAAGTTTTATATTATAACTATAATCTATGTCCATAACAACTATGGAAATTGATCCCATGATAACATGAGGTCTTGGCAGTCAACCAAACACAAATCTAACGCAATGTTAAAAATGCCTCTTAACCATAAATCCTGCCCATAAATGAGCTTGAGCACCTACCCAAATGCACTCGCTCTTCCTCACAAAGACAAAAGTACAATAGCTCAACCACCAGTAACACAGAGCAGAGAACTACCCCACCCACTACCATCACACACAAATAGAATGGGATCCATATATTGAATTATTATGCCCTTGTGTTTCATCCCAGCTCTGGCAATTTCAGACCTCATTCCCACCACAATTGAACCAAAATTCTGATTTATTCTTCTTCCTGATTGTATCATTATAAATCCCACTTTTACACCATTTCATTCAAATTTTATGAGCTGTCGGGACTGTGACTCATTTGACCATAAATTCAGCACTCAAATTATTCTGCTTTTTACAACAGTGGTTTCTCCACAGACTTTGTTTATTCCTTCCTTCCTTCCCTCCTCTCTTTGTGTCTTTTGCCGTTCTCGTCATGCACAGCAAAAGAGTGTGTTGCTGCTCGTTTCAGCTTTTGTGAGTGAGTGTTCATGGAAAATGAAGTGTGAATGTGTTACGTGTGTGTGTCTACTGAATATTTGTGAGAAACAAAAATGAGCAGAAGTGCCATCGAGCTCTTAACACTTGTGCATAGATGCACTGTGTATCATGTCAGTCTGAAAAGTGATGCATCTAATTAGCTCTTTTAGAAAAGAAGTAAGACTGAGAAACTAGAAAATGAAAGAGAACTTTTTCCTCCATTTTCTGCAGTCTCTTCCTTCATTTTCTTTCTTCTCCTCTTTGTTCAAACACCTTTGCAACGTCTCTGACTGAACTGAGTACTTCTGTTTTCTACCTACTTAATACCACTTAATACTGTCTTTTCTTTCTTCTGTCCCTCTTTGACTTTCAGATTCCTTGCCCCTCGATCTTACCAAGCTTAGTGACCTATATCCCTCTTGTCCTTCCACCTGATACTCAATTTGTTCAGACAGATCTGGTCTAACACACATATGAGGGTGTCCACTTGTCCACATGAGATGCACTCAAAACGAAAAAAAAAAAAAAGAAATTGTAGAAATTGCAGAAAAGAATATGAAGAGAATGAGGGCAACTTCCTGCTTATTTATGATGAAAAGTTTCAATGATATGTAACTTGCTTTCCTGGAATGTCGCGTAACCATGGAAACCTCTCATCATTCAGCTCAAAGGGGACGTGACTCTACCTGCCCCAGGACAGTGACTAAACAAACTGAAAAACCAAAGAACTAATGCAAAACAACATCCAAAGTTTTAGACTCAAATTTATGCAAATAGATCTTTTTTTTCTCTTTAGAGAGAGTGTAGAACATTCTGCCTCCTCCCAGAAACAAACTGTATTTTGCATATATTTCTTGCAACATCATTGACAAAAATGATAAAAATCTGGGGAAGAGAAAGCTTCTGAGGATTTCTCAGCCTGTATTTTGTCTGTAATGAGCACTCTCCCAATGCCCCCCACAGAGCAGTACTTATATGCTTGCTAAATGCTGCATAAACATGACTTTTCTTCCACAGTAGCAGCCACTATTGCTGTACTGTTTCCCAAATTTCGGAGTATTTCATCTCATTGGAGAGCTACCCACAACAAAGTTTTTTTTTCTTTTTTCCAGATACAGTACTTGAATTTCCTTTAACATTCTCATTGACTTCAACACTAATTGACAGGGATTGAAAGCACAAATTACATTTATCATCATTTGTGGTCTGGAGCCTATTTTGCATACGCTCAGGAAACTGTTGTGCTATTATTGATGCAAATGAGATAATAACCTTATGTTAACAGAAGTTCATTAGGAAACCTTATTAAATTCGTTATATCGGTTCCCAGATAAACCCTTCACCTGTCACTACTGAAATCATAAGCATTATTGGGTGATATTGCGTATTATTTCCGAGAGTTGTATAAACTGTATTGACTTTACAATCTAAGTCAATAAGTATGCCTGTTTGTCTGTATGAAAACATGTAATCTATTGAGCATAGGCACAATACATACATAATAGTAGTATGTGTAGCCTCCGGTTAGTGCCAATTAAAGTATAGAAAATAAAGATTCTTGTGTGCTCACACCTGTTTGAACAAGTAAGACTGTATGACAATGTGCATAAATTAATGCATGTGGGTTGTTTAGTGTTTTTTTTTCTTCATTCGAATGTACATGAATGTGTTTACCAGTTGACACCTCTCCTCATTAAAAGTGAACTGAGTCAGGGCCTGGCTATTTGTTGGTCCGTAATTGATGTGTGCATCTCAGTGGGATACAAGGTTTAATTCCTCAGCATTAACGAATGATATATCACACATACACACAAACACACTCGCATGAACACAGCAAAGGAGACATAAATCAAAGCCTAAGGGCTTGCCACTGCCTGCCTCACCGCAGTGACAATATCATACCAGCTCACTCTGCCTCTGTTTTTCCTTCTCGGTCTTTCTTTCAATCCCTGTTAATCCCTCTCTACTTTGGGATGCAGTGACACTATCAGCACACACACATCTCCTCTCTCTTCCCCTCAGTTCAATTCACATACTTTGACTGCAATTACAATATCACAGCGCTGCCTGCTCTCTCCCACTCCGACTGACTCTCTCACTCCCTCAATCCCTTTCAAGCTCTCTCTGAACAACAGATGGTCACCTCATCCCTCCCACAGACAGGGATAGAGAGCGGGAAGGGTGATGGGGGAGGAAGGGTAGAAAGTGGAGCAACCAGCTCAATGTGTGTCTGAGTGAGACGTAGGGAGGAGGACGTAAAAGATACGCCAGTGTCTTGAAAAGTCCATGTACACAGGCATAACGAAGCAACATATGCCATAACCTTGTAGGGAACTTACAGATGCACATACACACAGAAGTATACACAAACTGCACAGATTGCATCCTCATCCCACCTCATGGCACCAGGTCAAATAGTTATTTTAAGCATCATTTACATATGAATCACTGATAAGAGAAGTTGGGTTGTTGACAGAGGCAGGAGGGGAGGAGGAGGAAAGGATGTTGAGGAAGATATATGGAGAAAGAGAAAGCGAGAAGATGAAGGAAAGGCATAGTGGCAGATTGAAGTGCAGCGTAGTGTAGGATGAGATAGAGGTGACACAAGGTGAATTACAGCGGCACCGGAGAGGGGAAACCAGGCCAAGCTTCTGTCGCTCTCGATTTTGCTGGCTAGCAGGAATTCTGACCTCCCAACACCCCGGCCCCCCCATCCCCCCATAAAACCGTCTCTCTATTCCCTGTCTCCCCTCAAAATTGGTATTCATGGTCTATTGTGGTCACTACATAATTGAGCTGCTATCAGGAGTGCAGAGTGATGACAGAGGAGGAAAGAGCGTGAGCGGAAGAAGAGTGGTAACCTATCATCACACTAAAGCATAATATAGACGGGAGGTGGTCAATTTAATAGCATATTGTTGTTGAAATTCGGAATCTGACAAAATTTTGAGGAAGAAAAATACAGTTCTATGGCTACCCGTAGAATGGTGACTGCTTCTAAGATGATCATTAATTCTAAAAGGTTTGGAGATACACGATAAGCAAAGAACTTTACTCAAAGAACCTTCAGACGAGTAAACTCTGAAGGAAGCATAACACTCATGACAAGCTGCATTTGCCCCCCCTCTGTCAAGCTATCTCTCCTAGCCGTGCACCTCATTATAAAGGAGGTAACACACTGATTGAAAAAGAAGCAGACACTGACTGAAAACGTCCTCCTTAGCAGCAACTCATAAAGACTGAATACGCACAAGGAACTAGGAGAATATAAGAAAAAGGGTTTTTCTTTTGTGATATTTAATTTTTTTTTAAATTCATATTTAGAAGCCAAGAACATTCAAGTGGTATTAATTATGCATACACAAGGACTATGTTGGTTTACTTGAAAAAAACAGAACAAAACAAAACAAAAAACACCAGGTTATGCAACATTTAACACTGTGTTTTTGTTATCACTGATATAGACCACACTATCTGTTGGAGAAAATGGTGGTATCACACAGAAGCAACACAAAGAGAGTAAAAAAGTTGAATAAGTCATCAAAATGGTTTGGACTGAGGCAGTTAAATTCTGGAGATCAGGGATTTTGGTAATGTACATTTTATTTATTTCATTTTTTTGTCATAGCTGTCAATGTTTTGTATGTTAGATTTTTGGAAAGAGGGTAATTAAGTTTCCCTATTATTACCATGAACGCTGCAACATTCAGTTGTACTGCCTAAAGCTAAGACATGATGATTGGTAGAGAGGATTCAGTATTCACTAGAGAAATTGGCCTGTCATCTTGTCATATCTACCGCAAATTTTACTGACACAAAATGATGATACGTACAAGATCCTGCTAAGGGTAAAGGAGAAATCCCTAATATGTATTCTGGTTCCAAAAACACAACTGAATAAAAAACAGATGAGAAATCTAATACCCCATTATTGAACAGAGGACACTGTAATGGAAATTTGAGGGCGAGTAAAACCAATCTTAAAAGGGACATTCCTATTTAAAGTAACATTTTGCAGATTTGGGGCCACATCCAAAAACGATTTTGTGGCTATTTCAGGCACAAAACTGGTGCAGAAAAGACAAAAATATTACATGTAATGCATTAAGTACCCACAACTCAATGAAAACTACAGTTGTAATTTACATTGGTGATTCTGGTTAGCCCTGGGACGAACTGCCGACATGTCCAGGGTGTACCCCGCCTTCGACCGTAAGTAGCTGGGATAGACTCCAGCAACCCCCGTGACCCTAGTGAGGATAAAGCAGGGTCAGATAATGATTGAATGAATGAATGAGAATGTCATCTGCATGGATGTAAATGAGGGGATTTTCATGCATTTAGCAAAAAATCTGTCTATGCAAGTAAGCCTTGTCACAAGAAACATCTATTTCATAAAAGACAACTTCAGTTACGACACACTGTTCAGTCGGCTGAAGGGTGAAGGTTAACTGAGCAAACTCATCTCTGACTCACTGTGTTCCTATGTATCTTTGTTTCACCAAATATTCAGGTTTTGGAAGTTTAAATGATTGAATTTCTGTTTTAATGATCACAGTGCAAATTCTTTAGTTCAATATTGGAGGGGTCAGGCGGTTG